>JAPYYZ010017536.1:0-10142 GCA_030522705.1 Eretmocerus eremicus | reverse complement strand
GTGCTGACCTCGTCGATATCAAGCACTTCCAGCGTGACGGTTGGGGTAAGGCGCCGTACTTTCCCGGAGTCTTGGATGACCTCTTTTATGGCCTCCTCGACCGAGTCCGTCTTGACTCCCTTCTGCAGTTCTATGAGCAGGTGGCCGTCCTTCGTTTTCCGAAGTTTTGTGACCTTGGGGGCGACTTCCTTAGTTATCCCCAAGTTTCACCTTCCTCAGCATGTCTGCATAGGAAGGGCCGCCCTGATTAACTCCGATTAGAACAGCTTCGGGTCTCACTCTTCGTCTGGGCCTGTTCTTCTTTATCTTCCTTCTCTTTTTCTCACTCTTCTTCTCCTCCGGGGTGCTCCGGCCTCTCGGTATGTTGTTCTGCCGCTGCTCGTCTCCTGCTCCAGGCAAGTCAAAGATAAGCCTATGTATATGAGCAATAGTCAAGTTATGAGCTATGATGCGAAAACGGTTGGGCGTTGAACTTTACAGCTTCAGATATCATCTCTTGGTGCCCAAAGGAGATGATTCCCAGAGTTTGAGTCAAATCTGTGATCCGGTCGGATACCGCCCCGGTCACATATTGACACCATACTCCACTACTCTATAAACACAATGATAAATGTGGTGACTGATAATTCCTCACTTCGCAACATCTTAAGAGCTATAGCTATTCAGAATATCTCAAATTCAAGCAATGATGATATTAATTGGACGGCTCCGAACCAAAACGGAATAAACGCCACTTTGACTAATATTGACCCGCGTGAAAATTTGGAATATTGGCAATATATTCGCATTATATGGACAACATATACTGGCAATATATTGCCAGTGTATGTTGTCAATACAAAGCTGCAATATATTCGCAATATAGCGATAAACATCACTATCCCATATATTGCCACTATATTGCCAGTTTTCTGAGAAGAAAAATTTTCTCCCGATTTTGGCGATATATTGCCAATATATTGCTGATTTGAAATTATGTAAATTTTGATTTCTGTATGATGAATTTGCTCGTTTACAAATCTTATTTCTCAAAAAGTTAAGATCTCACAGATTTCGCGTATTTCTGTTCCTTCATTATCGGTAATCGACGCGTTGGGTTTATTGCAGGAATTCTTGATACAGTATGGATGTGGTTGGGCCTGCGAAGGAGGCATATTCGCGAGAGTTGGACGAGCTTGCAGATTGAATGGTTTGGAGAATACACAATACAAGGTCGATGATCAAGGTCAAATTACAACAGAATATAAGCCAAAATGAGCATAGAATATAGTGAAAACAATGGCGTGCTTAGCCAGAACATCGGTATTTATCGATTCAACTCAATTCTTGTTCGAATAAGCTATAGTGCGGACTGTTCCCAGATGAATCGGGTTTTGCTGAAAAGTAGTGGCGGTTTTTTGAACACACCACGAGATGGTCGCAGGCGCTCTGCATCCCAAGGACGAAATTCTTGTCATCCGGATCAGCTGCCGTAGATTTCAGTACGAGAAGTAGTCTGTGCGGAGTTATTATTGTTGCTCAAATCTCGATTCAGTCTGTCAGCCAAATTTTTCCGTGAGGATTTTTTCATATCAGTACAATGTCTAAAATCCGGCAAAGTTTTCAGCATTGATTGTTCACTCAAACAGTTCGATGGTTCGTAGCTTCATTAAAGTTCTTCAAAGTGAACGAGCACGGAATTTTCGCCGAACTGTAGAGATGTCAATTTCCATGATATAATTTCAAAGGAGCTGTAGACATTGATTGGTGAATTTGGCGAACTTCATTGGTAGCATATTTGTAACAAACGACTCGCATTCAGCCTTGAAGTGAATTACAAGAGTAGGCCCGAAATATTCGTATCCGTCTGCCGCACTATGACCCTGCTGTCTCGATTACATGTCTTGCTCCCACTCAGACCTCCACTATCGTCTTCACCGAGGCGCCACAAGGTTATCCGCGTCTGTCTTCACTGAACTTGTCAGTTCACTCGGTTCTCGAAATCTGACGTGCGCGACGTTGCAGATGCAGGGTCAGCAAACTTATCTTCGTCCCTTCTCTTGAATAGGACCCCCTTGACTCAGGTTTGAGAGGCACTTGTTGACTTTCAAACAGCCGATCTCTTCGGATTGCTCTGAAGGGATCTTTCTTTTTCTTCATCGATTTTACTGTCATCTTCGCGGCGATCATCAGGATATCGATAGCAGCTCGTGGCTCCGAGTCGACGCATCTGGCTTAAAACTCTGGGGGAGGAAAACCCTAACCACGTTGCTCATCATGATTCAGTAACTTTTGTACAAAAAATACTACAACAAATCTTGGAGTTAACCTGGAACCTCATTATCCCTTAGAACAAATATCTTAATGGTCTCCTTCATTTCATAGCGTTGTTTGTCAGGAGTCAATAGATGTATCCAATCTAATGTCCGTTTAGTCTATTCTCCCCTGATAAAATATACGCCAAAATCTATAATATCTGTCCACGCAACTGCATTTGGAAGCCCTGGCCAAGATTGTTTTTTTTTGCCGAAAATTTTTTCGAAGCCCGCACGTGTCGACATCAACTGGACACTGTGAAGCAAAACAATATCCCTAAGCCCACCGTTCAATGTTCGAAAAGATCTCTCTAAAGTACGCACTAATCCATTTGCGATCGAGCGGTACAGAGTCAATTTCGAAAGAAATGTATAGCATTCCCGTGAGTTACGCAGATGACCCACTTTGGCTGCATGCGGGCGCCGCGGTGATTTTTGAACTGGCTCATTCGAGAATATCTCCACAGGTGCGGAGCACATGCGACCAGTTTGCCGGCACCAGATACATCATAACTGTTTCGGTAGCGGGATGCTGCATGCATGCGATGCTCGTCTTATTAGAGGCACCTTGCTAATACAGCCGAGTTTCCGTGTGTTCGCGAGAACGAATCAGAGGATACGAGCACACTTTTGCCAGAGTGTGCGGCCGAAAAATATCTCTCCTAGCTTAGGTGTATCTCATTCTGAATGCCTTTTCGTGCATGCTGAGTCACAAAAATGTCTACAAATCGGAGAAAGTAGATTAATGTTTGTTTCAGAGAGATTCAACCTTCTCTTGGTCATTCCTGTTTGGTCTTGAGAAGTAAAATTTTTGCATTCAGCAAGAAAATTTTTGAGGAATGTATGAAAAACCATTCGAATAGGTTACAAATGAGATATCTTTACTCTCTTAACTGAATTTGGGATAAAATTTGACAATGCTAGCTAATTCATGTTGGAGGAGTAACGTTGCCAACAAGTTCAACACGTTAACTCCGGTGAGTCCCATCGGTGGGACCAAAGTTTCATCTCGATGGCTTCTAGCGAGCGTGCAACAACGCAGACTCGTCCGATGGGTTGTCTTGCAATTTCACCTGTTCAATTATGACAGTAGACTCGCCTACACGAGCTATAGCTCTATAGTTTCGTTTCGGTTTCGGGCACGATTAGGATGAGCTGAGCTAGAGAAATTCGTTTCTGTTGCAATTCGTTCCGTTTGCGAGGCAACCGGCCCAATATGTTCGGTACATAAAGAGTGGGTCAAATCGTTCCGAATACTTTTCAATGTGTTTCGGTTCATTCGAGAAGTTTAAAATCTTAAAATGAGTCCAAATAGTCTAATTAAAATGAGAAAATTTGTAGATTGAGCCATGTACGCTCGAGTTGATAATCTTGTTATTTCTGAAGAAACCGATACAATTTCTGATTTCCGCACCCTAAAATATACGTTTTGGGATTCTCAATCATCCTAAAGATCCATCTCTACATTGGACCGACTATTTGAGTCCCATCGATGGGACACACAAAAATACATGGGCACCGTGTAAGTACACGTAAAGTTAGTCATTCATGACGAGGTTTGACAATTTTCCTTGTAGAAATGCACGTTTGTGCTCTCTCGCAATCCATCCCGAATCCCCGTTTTCGCCTTAGCAGTGAACGTGTTCATCAGTTATTGGGAATAAGGCTTACGTTGACCATTCTTCTTTACTCGTCTTGTATCTCAGATATGTATCTCATGAAAATGAAATGAGATCAGACTTCATGACAGTCTTGTTTTTTTACTTTCACAATCAGGGTTGCCAATCAATCACACTCTCTCTTAGGAAGCTGTTGCAGTCTTTGTGATATGATATTTTTCAATTGTATGATGTGTACCAACTTCTATAAACGTCTTTATGTAAATGTTTTCAATGGGATTGAGGTAGTGCGCAAACGCTCCTATATATATGAGGGCGAGGGAGTACGCAATTAGATACCCATCGTGTCTTTCTTGATAGCATGAGTTCCTCGCTGAAATTCATAACTAACCCTAGAACTAACTTTGCGGTTCTAAGAGAAGCATTTTTAAGATGTAGCGGAGACAAAAAATTAATGTTACATAAAAATTGAGTATATTTTTTGCTTGACTTTTGTCGACCAAGATAAACAATTCAGAAGTGTTGACTACTAATATTTTTGCTCGAAGATCCGCACGTGTCATTCTGGTTAGAACCTCTAATTTCTCCATATCTTGACTTACCGAGTATGGAAAAAATATATGGCTACTTAAATGAGGTTGCCTATTTCCATGACCTTGAGACGAGAATTATGCACAGGGGCAAATACTTAGCTTACACCAAGCTTACATTCAAACTCTGTTTACACGTATCTAGTAATTGCAGGTTTTTTGCTAAATATTCCTCTCGAATCATTTTTGCGATTAATAAGTTCGGACACTAATTAGCTCTAGACCATATCATAGCTCCGAGAATTGATGAAATCTTTATGAGGGCGTATTCGTTGAAGCGAACGTGTTCTGTTGCTTGACCAAGTACAAGTTGGAAACAAACAAACCACACTGGCATTGCATATTTCAATGCAAATTCTCAAAACTCAAGCATCTCAAAAGCTACTTTCAGCGTTGGCAGCATCGCTCTCAAACACTTGGATGGCGAAATTATTTACACTCGTTCATGGCACCGTTACTCCCTAAGCTCACCCGTGATCGGCATTCATATTTGATTACATACCAACACACGACTTTATTTCGAATCAGCACTTCGCGCAAATGCTGTATATCCAGCTAATGTCCATGTATTCGCGTCGGAGAACACACAAAGAACTCTGAACGCTCCCGTCGCAAAATCGAGATCAACCCGAGCCAAGATGAAACTCAAAGCTGACTCACGACCATCGGCTATCCGAAGCGCGAGTGTAACCAGCTCGTCACTTCAGGTGCTTGCAAGCCACGCACTTAACGGAACACCGCCGCAGCCTGCGCATCGGCAGAGCCGCTTCTTGTATACTTACTCGATAGCCGCGAATGTAGTCTGTGCGAAAAGAAAATGCAGCCTCCGCTGCTGGTTACAGCATCTCTCTCCCGATCCGCGAGTATAAATTCATCCTCGACGATCTGATGGGCGATCGGATGCCGTGGACGAGCTTTATACCGAGGGTGTAAACGTCGTGGAGATGCCCCTCCGGCGATGCTCGTTTGCTTTGCCTATTGAGAGGGACACCTTTTGCCTGGAGGCCTCTGCATCGGATCTGATTCGATTTTCTGAGATAGGTATGTAACGAGCCTTGTAGGGGGTAGCGATTGAGAGGCGAAAGGGCTGATAATAGCGGGGCATGCGTGATAGCCTCGCGATTATTTCATGCCTAAGGAGATCTTTCTGAATCGCGCTAAACTGATGATCGCGATCTTGACCACTTCCGTCTTGCTATCGTTGTATACCTCACGGCGATCAAGGAGAAAGAGCGTTGAGATTGACGTACTCTGAGCTATGCGCAGCTTTTGCAAATGTGGTGCTTGTAAGACTCTGTATTTGAGAAAATATTTGAGGATATTGTCATCACCTGATCATCATGCGAATTTATAATGCAGAATGGGATTTTCGCCCGCGCCTTGCCATCTTCTTACGTGTAACCACGTACACTGATACGCATGTTCACAGCTTATACTTGAAGATCACGAGATTTGCGAGTTTCTTCCTCCTCACGTGAATGCAGTGATTCGAGAGTGTGTACACGGATACGTCCTCGAGGCTAATAGACTTGGGCGAAATATCCATGGTGTAAAGACTTTTGGTAAATTTACGAAAAGAATTCCCATTGAGAGTCGTCCAATAATAGATTAAGTAAGTTCATTCAATGTATTCCATGAATTTCGTAAGCACATTTTAAATCATGGACATCGGTGATGTATTTATCGACTCGGCTAAGAGATGGGAAGAATTTTTGTTTTTTTTGTTGTTGATGAATTGTTTATATAATTATTTCCAACTTGAGTCAAATTACTCCGGCTGCAGTCATATATAAATCACCCGAAAAGGGTCGAAATCGGGGAATTTTAGTGGATTAGATTTATATAAATGGTTTGCACATTTTTGGGGTAAATGTGAATGACGCACCGAGAATCAACATTTAGATCCACCAAGTGAACTCTTGCACGGTGAAACTCTTTCTACATTATTTTCAATAAGATGAACATTTTCTTTGCTTGCTCATCAAGACTATGTATCACCTTTTGTGCATCACTCGGAGTGGCGCTCACCCAGGGTGGGGCATGAAATACTTAATTTGTCCAGTTGATAAATAATCACTCACAAATTCGTCAGACCAGTTAATTGAAATCCTGAAATAAGTTTTAACCTTACACCCAAACATATCTACACTCGAGAGCGAAAAAGCCCTATCTCAATTCTTGAGGAGATGAAAGCCCTACCTCAATTTTGAGGAAATAAAAAGTCCTATCTCTATCTCTTGAGAGAATAAGAAGCCCCATCTCACGCTTGAGAAATTAGAAAGCCCGATCTCAGAATTCAAGTCAAAAAAACCCAATCTCATTTTTGAGAAAACAGAAAGCCCCATCTCGTTTTTGGGGAGATAAAAAGTTTTATCTCATTCTTGATAGAATAAAAAGCCCTATCTCATGCATGAGAAAATAGAAAGCTCCATCTCAGAATTCAGCTCAAGAAAGTTCAATCAGCCCATTCCAGAAGATAAAAAGCTATATCTCGAAAATTTTTGGTGAAAAAGCCCTATCTCGAGGATTTGGTGTGAGGAATCGCGTGCCAAAATGGTCGAGGATGAGAGTCATGTGGCTGGGAAAAGCTTCCTGGTCATCTCCAAACTCTTTTTTCTGTCATGACCTGCGTTATCGAATATTTTTGGACACGACTTTCTACACCAAATTCCCGAGATAGGGCTTTTTACTAAAAAATTTAGGAGATAGGGCTTTATAGTCGAAAATTTTGAGATGGGGCTTTCTATTCTATCAAAATTTCGAGATGAAGCATTTTTGAACTGAATTTTGAGATGGGGTTTTCTATTTTCTGATGCGAGAGATAGGGCTATTCATTCTCTCAAGAATGAGGTGGGGCCATTCATTCCCTCAAAAATGAGATTGAGCTTTTTATTCCCTCAAGAATTGAGATAGGGCTTTTTTTCTTTCGAGTGTCGATATATTCTATGAATTTGGAAGTTGAAATTTGGTATCGTATAGAAACCAATTAAATCAAGGGGTAGTTATTCCTCGCTCCCTTAGTAATAAGGTCGTATTTGGCACAGACAGAGAAGTGAATGTATGAAAAGCGCTTCTGTGAGAACAGAGAGTGCGCCAACCGATCTCATTCATCGTTACAACTACTACACCTCAGTCAGGAACAACCGCACGGAACAATTCATTGAGTGCAAACCTCTACGTGCGCGTGTACTGCGTTTATCGTTAAACAGAGACGAGTCGCGTACAATGCGCTTAGCCAACTCGGTGCCGTCGAGCTACTGCAAAAGGCAAACACTTGCCGCCCATTATAGCGTGCTCGCGCGCACGAAAGCATGTCAGAGGCCTGATTTACAAACCGTGATATACACCGAGTCCGAGTTTATTCTGTCCGTAATAAAGTCAATCGCATGTGAGGAGTTCGCGAATGCCTATGAATATGCCTAGGATCGCACGGTTCTCTTTATAATACACGAGCGAGCGAGCAAGAAAGAGAAATAAAGATCCGCCAGCGCAATACGCAGACAGAGAGCTTGCGGGGCGCGCACATCCGTTCATTATTGGACATCCGCCGCGCGAGCGAATCGAATCGCGAGCTCCTGTTCCTATGTGCAATGCCGTCGTATGCGATTCGACTGGCCGAGTACACTCGAAATTCACTCAAGAGTGGAGGCCCCGTCTGTGACTCTGACCTGCTCTCGAATTCGCGCCGACTCTTTCATTCCGACGAGTGGGCGGAATCCGCGAACTCGTTTTTATTCTCTCGTTCGGCCGACTGCTGCACTTGGTCGATCGGTGCTTCATCGATCGGAACAGGGCTGTTGTCTATTTATGCATATGTATCATGCAGGTGATTGCAGGTTTTGTAGATGATCGGAGAAGCTTCAATGCGAACGCGAGGATCAGACTGATGTAATTTTCCGGACGATTCACAGGTGGCTCGTGACACCGTGCGCCAATTTTTTGTGGAAACGTTGGTGGAGATGAACTAGCTGATGGATGGATGAGTATCATCGAGAAAAATGTTGAAAAATTACAGTGGGGAATGAGGACCGAAGCCAGCTAGATTCTTTGATGAGTAGTCGGAATTGAGACATCAGTTCGATAATTCACTCTCTTTCCCTGGCGAAATTTTCGTGCTTTCCAAAGGAAACTGAGAGAAATATAAGAATTTCTTTCAAATGATGAAAAAATTAATCAAGTGCAAACCTGATTTTGAGTACATAAACGACTGTCTGTCGTGAGCACCGTTCAAGTGGGAGAACCCGTTTCGAAAAATGAAAATGAGTGTACATTTGGCGAAATGTACAACACTCTGAAACCACAATTTTACGAAAATGATTATCAAACAATACCATGTAATCAAGGTGATTTGAGCATTTGGCCTTGAAGTATTTTCATTTTCTTCGATTAACTGAGCCAAACTAATTTTGGCCTTGCACAGAGCGGAATATTTGCCAAGCCTCTTATACTAGAAACAAACCTCTTCCGTCTGAGATTACCATTGACCGAATGCTCACAAGAACGAATTACCTAATTTTTATTTAATCCTCTCGCCAAGTGATCATCGTTTTATAATTTGATGCCTTCGTGCGGCGCAGAGGTACCGTTTTGCCCGAGAGGTGATTTCAATCAGCCAGCATCAGTCATAACGACCGACGATCCTCCCCTTCATAATTTATCACGTAACTGTCTACAACCGCGCCTGGTAGCCCTGATAAATATCTCCGCAGCGGGTAGATTTTGGTGAAAGGGAGAAATTTGCAATGTTCAACGAACCTTTAAACTGTTGGTTGCCCAAAGACTCAGAAAATCCATTAACTGTTGCTCTTACGGGCCCAAAACTGCGTGAAATGTCCCCACGAAGCATTGTGACAAGTTAGCAGGTTGGCGTTGATGCGCACCGCTCGATTGCACGCATAATTGCTCTAGTCGGAGTGAACCTGCCAGTTTAGAAGCGGAGGGGAAGCGGCGACAGATGGACAAGCTCGCGAGTTACAGCTACTCGACATGAAAATAAAAGGCTCGCTCAGCGCGTAGCGGGACTCGCACGCCTGATTTAAATGATGCGCGCGCGCGCGCGAGCGGCGCCCAATAACCGTACGAAAATAATCTTTGGCTCCGAGATTCTTTGGGTGCTGCCGACCTTGCGATACACAACAGGTATTTTGTGGGATTACATCTTGTGGTCGAGTCACGCGAAGCTTGGCTGAGGAGCCCAATTAGTGGCATAATAGAGTGGACATTTTTGCGGGTCGAAAATTCTTGCGACTCTCGCGCAGATTGTGGATATCGGTTACGGTGCTTTCCGGACTCGCTACTCTCTGATATCGCGATCGTGCCGTTTATTTACGTATCAAAGATGTGTGTCCAGGTGAGGCTGCCGTTACCTCTTTTTGGTGCTCGCATTGCATTCTGAGAGCAGTGACTGAATAGTACGCGCAGTCGACCTGTATGGAGCTTCGGTGCGCTGATAGTGAGAGACTTTATTAGTGACGAATAAGTCACGATGTTCCCAGAAGGGTTTGCATTATTGGTTCTTTAATGGAAATGACGACACGGTGATCATTTCCTTGATGGTGAAAGATGACAGAGTGAAGAGACAAAAGTGATTACGGCGGAGAATGTGATGGTCTTGTGAGGTCAATCTCATTGGGATTGAT
>JAPYYZ010017526.1:0-10451 GCA_030522705.1 Eretmocerus eremicus | reverse complement strand
ATTCTCCGTCGAATTCCTTCACGAAAACAAACAAACCTCGTTGGCGAGTCAAACATATTGATACATGAGTCAAACTCATCCGTTAGAAAAATCCTAAATCATTAGCCGATGTTATCGCCAGTAACTTCTTCTCGCCCTCCTCCCCCTGCAAATCTAACCTTTTTTGCGCAGTCGGAAGTGACGTCATAATGAGGCAACTTCTTCACTCGCGTTCGGAAAGAATTCGTTGACTCCAAGTGTACATGGCTTGGTGATGAGAATTTCTAATCAATACTCCGAACGGCAACTAACGTATCATAGAATCACATAAAGATGAAATAAGTATGTTGAGAAATGTCATCGTATTACAAAGTCATAGAGGTATGTCACATTCGTAGAGAAAAGAGTCATCCATGAGGTATCAAATATACATATTATACGTCAAAGCAAATCCGAGGGTTCATGAAATTGAATGAATGGAAAGATGAAGTATCCCATATGATGGTCTTATTCTACTTACTTAATTGCTCATAGTCTATAAATCCTATAACAGGGCTATTCCCAGGTGAAGAAAATGTATAAAAATTATTTATGGATTCTATATAGATTCACTATATATAATTCATAAATAGTTTTGGTAATATAGAACCCATATATAATGATTCTATTTTCAATTCGGGAGATGGAGTTTGAGAATTTCACGAGGTTAATTTCCATGCGCCACAAGTACATCGACTAATATGCTCGACAAGTCTAAACCCCGCAATGATTGGCCCTAGGAAGAGCGCTTAAAAATTTACGTTCATCTACATAGTAATTCTTCATGGCTGGCCCAGTCCTTGGAGCATGCTTCGGCACCTCACTCACTACGCAACTGCTCCTCGTCGTCGTAATTCTTGCTCGGCTGCTACCGCTGATGTGCGCGCGAAGCTTTTCTACGCCTGTATTCTTGCATCAACCATGGCTCGAGCTCATCAGATCAGCAGTGATTTCGGTGCAGCCACGATCAAGGGGGTAACGCCGAGTGAGGACTGTTCCATTCGCGAGTCCGCCATCCTGCAAACGAGAACGTAACAACCCACAAAACATCGAATCCACAAACCCTCTAAAGTTACGCTGATGAACTATGGACGTAGTCGCGGAGGAACCAGAAACGAGGAGAAATCGCGCGAGGTTATGCGCATTGTGACTATTTATCCAAATTCAAGCTGATGACCGGTCGTTAAGCTCAAATACTAATCCGACATTGCTGAAGTCGTTCTTAGCTCGTGGCGTCTGGAAGCGCGTTCCGCTCAATTCGAAAAATCCAGATTGAAATTTTGTGCAGGAGAAAAATTTCATCGATGTTTATGTTTATTGTCAGCAAAGTGAAACATAACTGATCATCTGTTGTTTGCAAAAGACATGAAGCTCGTCCTGTAGATGAAAAGCTTCCAATTCCAATTGAGGGTCCGCGCACTTAGGCCCTTTTTCCGCCCCCTCGCTTTTTCAGCCCTCTGACCTCGGATCTATCACCCCATAAGAAAATTTCTTCTGGAAATCTTTGCAAACCCCGAGAAATGAAAGAGGGTATAAGCACTCTCAGGCTCTTTTGAATGGGAAAAAGGGCCTAATTACACCGGAAAATTGGTTAAAAAGAGCTTAATTACACGAAAGACCCGTAGAGAAGGCTTAACTGCAGTTCAGGAGGAGCCTTACTGTTGGCGATTTGTAAAAACGGCCTAATTGCAGAAATCGATATCAGAAAGGTCCTAAGTCACCTCAGAAAATCTGGAATCTCTTTGAGAAAGACTTTAGAATGGCTTCATTCTTCGACCGATATTGAGGAAAAGGGCCTAAGTAGCAGGGGATCCGTAAGAAAGACCTATCTGACGACGAGAATTTTTTTCAAAAATTTCTCAAATTCACAGAAACTCATTTTTATCCAATCTGGGTGTCCAAACATGTGCTACTACCTCAAAACTAAGCCCTTCGCACTTGAATACTGGGAATAAATTTACCGCTTCCTCACACACTCAACACACGCTTTTTGTACGTGTGGTGCCATTAGGTATGCATGAAACCATCTTCCCGGGGTAGGTATCTTCAGGGATGTGCCCATGATCATGAGCAACGGATTTGATTTGTAGATTCGGTTCAATTTTTTGTGAACGAAGTGCGCCGAAAATGGACCCAATGTTGGTAAAAAGGGCCTAACTGCATTTTTTCAATACGCAATGTTTTTTAACGAATCGATCGGAATGGTTTAATTCGTGTTGATTCATTTTGAGGATGCTAACTCCTCCAAAATAATCCATTTGGATTTACTGAATTATCTCGCAAACGATTATTATTCAGTTTTTATCGATTTTCTCGAAATGGCCATTTTGCAGTTGGGTCCTTTTCCACGCACCGCCTCAATTGGTTTTGAGTTGTTTTTCTTCATCAAATTTATTCAATCGAAAGTGTCCATCTTACCTGCGGCCCCATCTTAGCCCGCTCTCCCCTACAATAAGCAAGATCTATTACTCTTAGTTCAAATCATATGGCTCAAGATAGAGGGTTTCGATTGAAACACCGTCGCGAACGGACGTATTTACGCTTACGCTCGCTTACGAGTGTGCCAATGTTCTTGTGTTTACGAATATAATCTCCACTCGAAAGGCTTATTGATTTCAACTGCTTAATAGTGCTCGTGTGCGTGTGTGACAACATCTGCCGCCACTGTGCGGCAGAAATGCACGAGTGCCTTCAAGCATTAGCATACTGAGCGAGGATCGCTCAACAAATCCGAATGCAGCCGCCAACAATGTCTTTTCCTACGGAGACAACCGTTGAGAGCACCCAACAACAACCACAGTCAACGTCCGCCACGATAGCGGAAAAAATGAGTACTCACTACAGATAAGGCAATCGTTATGGAGTCAATCGACGGATTCTCAATCCAAGAGTACCTACTGGGCTTTAGCCAAATTATAGCTCCCGTTGAAATTGGTTCTATATCGCTAATAGCAAACAAATGTATATGTGTTTACCTAAGGTCAAAAGTGTTAGTTGATCAACTCGTTTCGAGAAAGAGCAAAGTTGTCATTCGCAACCAAAGTTTAGAGATTCGTCACTTCGTTTCTAGGAATTGTCAAATTATACTGTCAAACGTTCACCCCATCATTCCTTCTCGCATCATTGAGTATCATACATAGTACATGCATAAAATTATGTATAACTCTATTCTGTACGAAATATTTTCCTCTGGATAATTTTCTTTTCTTTCTTTCTTTCTTTGTAGACGTTAAATAGCACCTCGTGTGCTCAAAAGGGTCAATAAATGAATAAATAAAAAAAAATAGCTCAAGATGAGAAAAATTACAGATGGGTACCTATTCTACTCTTAGCATGATGTGCTCCTCAGGGTAGACGATGAATTTATTATAGTTGATTTACATTCATGTTGATGGTATTTTTTCCAGTTTGGTGAAAATCGAACAAAAGATGACTTGATTGGAGTAGAAGATACCGCAAGTAAAGGTCTCTTCCACAAATCCCATTTGCAACATCAAGGAACTATAATTTCCATTGGATCCAGGGATCAGGTTCTTAGCTCTCAGCTGGAAGATCCCATAACAGTACCCATACAGCTTCAAAGACTGAAGTGAGTTGAGTATTCGTGAGAGAAATTGTACCGATCGATAACAGAGATCTAAATCATCCATTTCTCCATACTTATTTCAGTACCATTTTGAAGCTGTATTCAGAAGTGAACAGTATGGTTTATAGTTCATAATGGCTGTCGAGAGTATCTGTTTTAACTGGATTCTTCAAGATAAAGGGAGCTCAAGCATTATACATGTTTAATAAAATGAAGCTCTTTTATCGATCTCTTGAAACGTGTAACTGAGTGTATATGCTGAAACATGTTCTGTATAGGTTTTAGGTGAAACGCTGAATCAAAAATTGAAGAATTTACAATCATTTGTTGATTTCTCTTGTGATGCCATTGTTTTATTCCTATGTTTGAATCTTGTCATGAGGTATCAACTAATGTGCCATTAAAAAGTTGTTCCAGCTCTTGACAAATATTGGGATGGTATCAAATCAGTAGTTCGGCCAAGGTAATAGTATATTCTTTATTGGAAGCGCAAGGTGTGTGATTCATTATTCAATAACCATTATTTTTAATTTCCAGATTTTAATACATTTTTCGATCAAGTATTCAGAGCATAAAAGACTGTGACCCAATTAAATTCAGCAAAGAAACTGGCCCTCACTATGTAAGTTACCTCACAATGTAAGTTACCTCGAGATGACGGAGTAATTTCCCTCGACATGATTGAATATTTGTCTTCCATTTACAATAGATCACAAGGAGATCCACTGAATTTAGTGCTACTATGATTGGTGTGGGTGAGGTTTTCCCATTTGGAGGCGCTACACAACTGTTGGCTGAATTGAGAGAAGCTGTGCAATGTTTCTTGCTCCGGATGGCCGCTGTATTCCCTCAGCGAACTCAGCAACTCGTTTTTTTTTGTCAACAACTACGATCTTGTCCTAGGAGCCCTCATGGTATCAAAAAATCTGCTCTCCAAATTATCTCTCATTCATTCTGTCGTGATTGACCAGATCGTCAATTGAAATGAATTACAGGAGAGAACGAAGGATAATTTAAAAGAGGCTGAGAGTTTCGGAGAACAATGAAATGCTGGATCCGCTGAATATCTATGTCGAAGAGATTTTGAGTCCTCATTTCAGCGGTATAATTTAGCCAGTGAAAGAATTTGAAGTTTTGATAGAGGAGGGCCAGTTGAAAGATCTGGAGTGGCAAGAAGGAAGAGCTTTATCTTTGGTGCAATCTTCCACTAATACGTGGAAGCGCGCTCTGGAATGAATCAATAGGAAGGTTCTGAAATCATTCCCAAGCCTTCTGTTACATAACTCCTTGGTCCAGCGAGCTATGACTCAACTCGTTCAGTATTATCATAGATCTCATAAGATTCTGCCCGTCAATATTCGACCACAGTTGACCAACATCCATCATATCATGGTCGAAGTAAAAAAATACAAAATCAATACTTGAGTGTTGGTGGAGCGCCACCTCGTTGATTTTTATCAAAGCCCCTCAAAAAACTGTGATTTTGTGATGTTAGTGTTGCAATCTCATATTCCTGAAAGACTCGATACTTTTTTATAGCTCAATCAACTTTTATCCAAATTTCATATTTATATTCGAAAACAAAATTGAGGAGTGTATTATATCTCATCTGTTACTCTGAGCTGATGTGTTATTATTGCAATTGATTCATTCTATGTATCTAGGGGAAAAAAGCTCTCGATTTTGATTGGCAATGATCTGGTTATGTACATACTAACATTTCATATTATTCTTGAACTTTCAGAAGATTCTCTAATGATTCAAAATAATATTTGTATATGTAAATATTGAAAACTTCCAGTGGCAATACCGTAATACAAATTGAATAAATATTGTTATTTTAAAAAACTGTACATTTATTTATAAAATAATACATAAATCTCCATAAGACTAAAAGTTGTTCGTGTGAGGAAATGCTTGCATTTGAATGCGTGTTGTGTGTATAATGTATAATATAAATTAATGGAAACCTTAGGAATTAGAAAGAGAATTACAGTATACGGTAATCTCGTTTTACAGTTCGCGTTTTCTATGGCATTTCTTTTGAAATTTCCGTAAGTTCTCGCAGTGGGCCGATTCTCCCAAGTTTTTCCGTATCTATTCTCTTCGGTCAGGTACAGCTAAATATAATCTCGGAAGATTTCAATTGCTTTTTACAATCATTCCTCGAAGAAACTGAGCAGATGTTTTGTGCACAAGTCAATGTCCTCGGTAGGAACGTAGATGTAGCTCGATGTTATAAGTTCATTTTTCACATGACGGTGTCGATAGCGTGTAAAACTCCGTTCGTTGCTGGAACGTTGTAGGTGACGATGTGTCCTTCATTCACGCGAATGCGACCTGAAATAGAGAGAAATTATTTCGAAAATATTCATAATTAGATTCCATGATGAGGGGGGAGGGGGGTTATGTATTATACAGTAGAACCTGGTTAACTCGAACCCCTTTAACTCGAAAACCTCTATAACTCGAATCCAAAGCCCGGTCCCTTCAGAAAACCTGGCTACAGGTGAACCTCCGTATCTGCAGGGTTTGCGTCCCGGAGGGGTGCCGCGAATACGAAATCCGCGAATACTAAAGCATTAATCTTACGGGAAAATGGAGGTTACGTTCTTCGACCGACAGAAAAGCGACAATTTCAAGTTTTAGCATATTTGAAATATCTCACAGCCGTTTATCAATAAATGATGGCTGTTTATCATTAAAGTAATTAAAAATGTATCATCTCAAATCAAAAATTCGTATGAATTATCAAATAAATTCGTATAAATCATCATGAGCTCCATTCATTCATTATCAGGTCTGAAGAAATTGGGGATCTGAGATTGCTCTGCCCGGCGAAGAATGTCTTGATACAATTCTTCATACTGCTGAGAGCAAGATTGATATTGTGAGCAAAGACAGCGAAGACGAAAAAAGTCACAATTGGTCAATCGCGAATACGGAGGTTTGCCTGTATCTCGAATTTTTTTGATGTTACAATTCGAATTTTTTTGAGCGCTAGTTTGTGAAATTTAGCTTTTATGCAACAAATCTAAGCATCGGTTTGCGGTAAAAACGTCTGTATTTCGGAGTAATATTGAAGATTACTGATTTTTTTTGTGCCGAATCAATCATGAAAAACGTCCATAATACGGAACTCGTATGATGCAATGCCGTATACTTCATTGATGATTCGATTTTTGATAATTTTTTCTCTCAGATGCATATGTGAAATACATTCATATTATGAATAAATTTTCTTACTTCATCTAAGCATAATGAATATAGCTTGACTTTCCCACTGGAAAACCTCGCTAACTCGAGACCTCTTTCACTTGAAACCTCTATAAGTCGAATAAAATCGTCGGTCCCTTGAGATTCGAGTTAACCAGGTTCTACTGGACTCTTTTCGATACACTGATTGGTTCTCTTTTTGAACGGAAGATATATAGAATTTGACTTTCCACTGAGGGCGCGCAAAGTATCAATACATTTGCTCCGAGCGGGGATCCCAAAATTTGCGTTTTACGCCCTGAGGTGGAGAAATGGTATACATTCGCACTCGGCTTGCGTAGATTATTCAGGATGAAGGCCTTGTTGCCCTCGCTTCGCTCGGCCTGCAACCGACCCCGGGTGCCAGGATCAACACGTGCTACAGTGCAAATTATATTCTTTCATACACAATCATGGAAAATCCAAGAAAATTAGAACGGAGCTCGCAGTTTTGGGTAGGTAAGAATTTAAACCTTAGTTTCCGGTGAGGATATTTTTTCTTGGAACCTCGCTTTCTTTACTCTTTGTAATATCAAAAGGTGATCCTCATTCAGACTCATCTCGTACAGTGGGATTAGTTCTTCTTGTACTTGTTTCACGATATCATTGTTAAAAAAAGTTTTCCAGGTCATGCTGGTTTGGTAAAATAATTTTGTCGAGCACCGGGTATCAAAACTGGAAAAAATCAGTAAATTTTCCGAAGATGATTCATATTACTGCTTTGAAAGATGGTATATACCCTTTCTTTACAGGGATATATCCCCTTTCCTTACAGGGATATATCCCCGTTACTTTTACCTGAAAAAGGCTTATTTTTTGATACTCTTGGGACACATAGTAGGTGAGCCATCCGAAAGCAAGCAAGAAGGAGTCACTAGATCTAAGTGATTGAAAATAAAAATTTTCGCAGTACCAAATTTTATTTATAATTTTAGAAACCCTCATCAAGAGCATTTGAAATGGAATATGCCAAAATTTGAAAACTCAAAAGAATGCAAAATACACTAATCGTTCGTTGGGCTTCTAGTTGATGGAACATCACTGTGTTGCAAGAGGGCTTTGGAAGACAGCAACATACTTCGGGGGAACAGTTTTGCGCGATCAGCTGTAATTTAGTGTGAGTACTGATGTATGTATGCACGTGGAGGAGTGAAACTATGCGCGGCACGTCGATTATTCGATGAAAATCATTGTTCCTATGCCCCGCGGAGGTCGCGTCGCGAAAGGTGTCCGTATGAAAATGTAGAGCCTCAATACCTACGCCTTCGGCTTTGAAAAATTTAGGAAATATCCAAGTAGTGCATAAGTGCTCTTGAAATGCACTCCGCGGTCTTGCGCTCTATTATGGGACAAATCGTGGATACCAACTGCAAAATGTTGCGGGGAATGGGTCATTTGTAAATATACCATACATCTCCGGTTCCGCCGATGACATTAGAAATGCGCGAATAAGATGTCTTACTGATTCAATGCAAGATTGGCTGGAGGGCAGAATCTGAAATTTTGAAATGTCCCAATTCAGATGAGTTTCTCAAAGATTCGAGATGTACATTTTCATCCTGTCTCTTCACTGTTAGAGCCTAGTTTGATTTGTCTGCATCTGGGGAACGAACCTAGACACGTAATATTTTCTTACGCGTCTGAGAATTGCAAAGCACCGAATATTCACCGCTTATCTTAATTGCGAGAAGATTATGAAAAGTGCAGAAGTATTAGGAGAGCCTGTAATATTTTGAAACAACCCGCTGCGCTCGCAAGCATATCATGCGCATTGACATTTCTAGGACAGCCCTACTTCCAACCATTTTTATCAAATCATCACGTTATTCCGAGTTTTTTTCCCCATGAACTGTGCGATGACTTATTTTCAAATCAATCAGTCTTGAGTGACTATGGTTTAATTGTTAGTTGTCATGAATATATAACATCACTGAGACCCGAGCCTTTTTAGATTCTGAACCTGATTGTGAGTGCGGTTCAAAACAATAGAACTTGTTACATCAATGATACTACTCCTATTCGGAAGTACTGCTGTTGTAGCTGTGCCGATCCGCGAGCTGAATCTGCTCAATTCATTTTAAAAACTCGATCTACGCGGAATCACAATTTTGTGGGGTCATCCTGGCTCCATGTAATCATGACGTCGCAGATTTTTTCCTAGTGCGCGTGATACGTTTCCATAATTTCCTATATGCAAGGATAGACGTAAGGAGCTCTACTTATGGCGAAGCTTCAGAATCAAAGATGGGTCACGCTATTCATAATTCTGCCACCAATCCTGCAGTGATCCTGACTCTATGCATCCTTTCGAATGATTCAAACACCCCCTATTCATCTCTCGGAGAGTATCGCTTCAAGCTCCAAACTAGATGATTTATTTCTACAGAACTCATCGTGAGCACTTGAAGTTTATCCGAAAAGCTCCGAAATTCGAGAGATTCCATGAATTCTTCAGAGAAGCGCATCAATATGCTTGATATCCAGAATTTCTCTACAATTTGGTATTTAATGCTTCATTTCCGAAGTCGTTATGAAACATTCTTTTTCTCATTGCACCACGGGACTAATGAAATCCCATGAGAATTTTGGGGGAAAATGGTTACAATTTGAATTTTTGCAAACCTTTTTCATGAAGAAGACAAACTTTGAAAAGCTTAGAATAGTTGACAAATTTTTCCAGTAAATCTTTCCATAATAAAAAATACGATATCGAATAACTCAGAGTGTTCACCACAGTGAATATCTTATCAGGATTTGGGTAGATATCAATTCCGATGACGATACAAGGCGTATTGACCTCCCTCGCTCTTTCCGCAATCAAAAACGAGTCCAAACAGCTCCATCTCATCATCAATATTTGATACAATTCTAGATCCCGGTTCGATCCAAGAGACCAATCCAAGAGAATCACTCGGGTATAAAAGCGACCACCGATGCTGTATCAAACAAACGAATGCTCAACTATAGAGGAGTGAAAATGAGGAAGCGAAGCGGGAGAAAATGCGATTGCGTGAGATTTCGCGCGGTCGGCACTGAGCTCCTATACACATATGGGTTTTCTCGCAGTAGTGCCAAATACCCTAATACCTATCCCGCACGTAAGCGAGTGCTCTTTTTTTTCGCGGTCAGGCGAATCCACGAACGAGTTGTGCATAGCGAAGAAAAAGCCGACGGACGCATCTCGCGCCAGATTTAAACCTCTCTACTCGAATTCTACACCCACGAGTGTGCGATAATCAGTTGCCGACTCCATATTCATGAGTTTGCGCGCTGTACCGAGGCAACTCGGCTGATTGTTGTACTTTTGCACAGATACTAGCACGAGCGTCGCTCGTTTACACGCCGAGAATGTTTGGGTTTCTCCTCATCTCTCATGTGTACCGGCGGCAAAATTCGCACTTTGCCAGACACTCGACGTATCCTTTGTACATGATATCGAGGACATTGTCGTGGATTTCGAGTGTGAAGAGGTATTTCGGCGAGTCATTCGGACTAACTACGCAGTATGGATTAGCGGGGATGACTCTGTCAAAATCGCCGATTGCGGGCGAATCGTGAGAATGTGGTGCCCTATACAGGCACGCGGGAAAAT
>JAPYYZ010017525.1:0-12948 GCA_030522705.1 Eretmocerus eremicus | reverse complement strand
TCAAATCCAATGTCGTTCTCACAGCAAATTCTAGTGAGTAGAGTTTCATAGTCGTACGAATAGATATTATAAGTGAAAATTTTGGGATCGTTCTCTAAGATATCGCTTATGCTTTGATTGATCACTCTAGTGTACCCCAATTTCTTTTGTCTGAGCAGGTATTTGTGGTGTTTTCTTATCATTTCATGCGTTAGCGAGTTGCTATTTGATAATGTCTTCCTAATAAAGCATTGACACAAGTATCTCACGCGGTCTTCAATCAGTGGAAGTTTGGACTCTGCAAGGAGAATGTTCGTCGGTGTGCTTACTCTGTAGCCTAGAGCTGCTCTTATTGCCGAAAACTGTAATTTTTCGAGTTTTTTCTGAAGCACTGCTTGATTAGGATAGAATACAAAACACCCATACTCAATAATTGACCTAACAAAGCTTTTATATAGTGTAAGAAGTGTCATAGGGTCTGAGCCCCACCAAACACCTCGGAGGAATTTTATAATATTGATAGCTTTCGAGCACTTTTGTAGGAGAACACTCATTTGTGGCTTGAAAGTAAATCTATAGTCGAAAATAACGCCTAGGAATTTGGCTCTATCACTAGATTGTATCTCTAAATCGTCTATGAAGATACTTGTATTACCCGGCAGAATTTTTCCATTGTTGAAATGAATCAAAACTGTTTTTCTGGAAGCTAACTCTAAGCTTAAATGATACAAATTTTTCTTCACGATGTTCACGCCTTTTTCCACCGCATTTCTACATCTTTCAAATGGAGCCAGCTTTGAGTACAGTACTATATCATCTGCGAGCAGACTAACTTGAACGCTTTTGGGTATACCTTTGGTGACATGTCTAGTATTAATAATGTAAAATAACGGGCTAAGTACGTCACCTTGAGGGAATCCCTTGCAAACTGTGCGATAATTTTGTCCCAAAGAGTCAGTAAAAACGTTTCTCATATAGGTAATATGCATGACAAATTTTATGAGGTTTTCAGAACAGTTGATTTCTGCCAATTGTTCCAAGAGAATTTCACAATTCGTGTTATCGAAGGCTCCTTGCACGTCAAGAAAGGCTGCGAGAAGGTCTTTGTTGCTGGTCAATGCTTCATCAATCTGTATTGCAAGATTGTTGAGATTGTCCACACACGATTTACCTTTTCTGAAGCCAGATTGGTTACGCGGTATAAAGTCATGGTATTCACACCACCACTGCAAGCGATTCTTGATCAATGATTCGAATAATTTGCATAGACATGAGGTTAGCGCGATTGGACGGACACCGCCACCATTAGGTTTTTTTATGAAGTGAACAAAAGAATCGCGCCAGTTTTCAGGGAAATCGTTGTGTGAGTACATCTCATTATACAAATCAAGCAAAATCAAATGATATTTTGGGGGCAAGAATTGAAGAATCTCATTGTCGATGCCATCCATCCCTGGAGCAGATTTAGGGTTGACAGAGTTGAGAGCAACATTAAATTCGCGGTAATCGAACGGCAAATCAAAGAACTCATTCTTGTTACATCTTGGAATTTTCGAGGGATCAGTTGGAACCCACGGAGGACTGATTTTAGCAAGTGCTTCTTCTATGCATTTATCATTTGAGAGATTTTCTTCTACATGTTCTGGGTAAATTTTGGTCCATTTGTTTTTCAAAATCTTGCATTTCTGCCAAACGTAACTATGATCATGATTGAAGTTGATGGTTTCTGCGAACTTTCTAAAGTAGTTTTTTTTGGCATTCTTAGTGACTTTTTTCATTGAAGCAACATATTTCCTATGCGTTATTAAGTCCTCCAAGTTTCCACTGAATTCCCATCGAAGGTAAGATGCTTTCCTCAGACGCTTAGCCTTCTCACAATCCGCGTTCCACCATGGAACTGGATTTCTCTTACGATGAAATCTATATCTACCTGTACGAGGAGTGCTCATTTGAATTGCTTTAGTGATCTTCTCAACAAAAAATGCATACTTCTTACTGGGTCCCAGAGCATCATACTGGTCAGAAAGGAAATCAGGATATGAATCATTAAGAGCTATTGAAACCTTAGACCAGTCAGTCCGAACTGTTTTCAATTTGAATGATTTTTTCTGGTAATAATGTTTTTGAGAATCAATGTCAACGTAGATCGGAAAGTGATCAGAACCGCGAGGGTGATCATCTACCCTCACTCGAATTTTGTCGGCTATACTCATTGTGGAAATGATCAGATCAATCAACGTAGATCGGAAAGTGATCAGAACCGCGAGGGTGATCATCTACCCTCACTCGAATTTTGTCGGCTATACTCATTGTGGAAATGATCAGATCAAGATTCGACTTCTTACCAGTATGATAGTCAATATGCGTCAGTGCATTCACGTTATGGATGAAAAGGTCATGATCGTCAATACTTTCGTAAAATCTGTCTCCATTGGAGTCAGTAGACTGACAGTTCCATATTTGATTGTGAGCATTGAAGTCACCTAGTAATATAGCATGTGAATTTGTTTTTACGTTATTGACGATCATGTCCCATTGTCCTTGCGTCAAAACGTAGCCCGGCACTCTGTAACATACGATAATGTCTATATTGGGAGACATATTCACCAACTTAATTCCGCACATCTCTACTGACTTATCGGGGGTCTTAATGTCCTTAATCTCACTGTAAAGAATGTTCTTGCGAATTAACATCAGGATCCCTCCACCACTGCCGTGAAGACGGTCCTTACGATAGATTAGAAAGCCAGAAAAATCCAAGTTCAGCTTCTTACATAAGTCGTAGTTCGGCGATAGATTGCTCTCAACGCAGATGAAAATGTCGAGATCACAAAGTAATTTTGGAAGTTCGTTTTTTCTCTGATATAAACTTCTTGTATTCCAGAACATAACTCTTAAGAGTTTGTGCGTTGTCACAGCCATTGATAATATTAAATTTCTTCAGATGAGGTCAGATCATCGCTGGATTTGTAATTCGAGTTGTCAAGCTTCTTAATCAACCGTGTGATGCGAGCTTTAATAGCTTTATCGGGCAAATGATCGTAAACACCGCGCAGCAGCTCAATCAGCTGTGGTATGTCTTGCGTGAATTTTAGAGCTGTTCCATGTACATTATTGTTATCGAATGTTTCGGCTAAAAATGAAGCCAGATCGTCGAAAGGGATACCAGGATCGATACTATTGTCCTTGAAATGCTGCTGAGCTTTCTGCAGTTTCTCGCTCATGTGCGCAGGTGAAGGGACCGAAACGGATGTTTTTGGTTTCTTCACGGCTGAGCTCTTCACTTTGACATTTGTTTCGACCACCATGGGACGCGTACTAGTAAACTTGCTGGTTGTGGATCCTTCCGATTCCGTAGAACTGGGAGGTGGGCGTTTTTTCGAGGCGGCTTGAATCTGTTGCGGGGCAGGGGCCACAAAAGTTGCGTCCTCGGCCGGCACAGAGCTTGCACCAGAGCTTTCTCGGTCGACTTGATTCATAACTAGTTCTGTTGTCGATGTATCGTTCGTTTGACCAGAGCTTATTTCGGAGCTTTCCTGTTCTGCTTGATTTATATGTTGATCGCATATTGATGCATCGATCTGTTCGTTCTGGTCATCTGTAGTTGTAATCGGAGCATGTAGAGTCTGATTTTGACTTTGTTGTCGCTCTGCATTTCTGCAATGTTTGGCTAGGTGCCCTTCTTCTCTACATAGAAAGCAAGTAAGCTTATCGGCTGAGCAGTATATCCAGTACGTTACGCCTTGATGTTCTACTTGCATGTTTACGGGTAACTTGTTGACATCATCTTCGTCAATATAAACTTGCCTTCTGAAACTAAGAATGTGTGTAAAGCCTGGCTCGTTGAAGCCGGCTCGTATGTACTGTATTTGAGATTTGATTTTGATGCCAGATTCAATCAATTTTCCTTCGATTTTTGAGCTGGGTATGACGGGGTGAACATTGGAGAAGATGATACGTTTTGTTCGAGAGACGAGGGGTCTGATTTGTAGTTGGTGTTCATTGATTGTTATAGATCCATGGGTTTCAACGAGCTCTTGGACAATTTCTTCAGAGTTGAGATAGAAGCACACTCTACCATAGGCAACTTTTGACATATATCCTATGTGCTGCGGACCAATGAGTCTTCCAATGGCCAGAGCATATTCTTTAATCGGGATACCTTCAACGGAATCGAGGACTATAGCTTGTTCACGTGTTAGAGTCACTTCTTCTTGTGCGGCTTGGGAGTACGACTTCTTGTAATCTCTTTCGTTTGTTGACATGATTTTTTTTTCACCTTGCATTTCGAGGTGCACCCGCACCTCGAAATTCACGAAGAACTCTCACTCACACGCGATATCGGCTTGTCACGGTTATTAACAGACACATAACTTTGTCTCGTATATCGCGATTTGTAAACACACGTCTTACTCCGACGGTGGTTCGAGCGAAACTCTCAAAATAACAATTTTGATTGTCTTCCGCTTTCGTTATTTCTCTTAGGGTAACGGAACGTAACTAAGGGTCAATATTCCTACATTTCCAGCGAAAAACGAAAATGCTGACGAATCTCGCAAGGTTCCTTAACAGAATGACGTGATAAATTTCGATTTTGGGGGCAGTCGCTGGTACATTTAGATCAGACGCGTAACTCTCAGCGAACACCAGACACTATCCTCGTTAACATTTGGTCGGGTCGACGGGCGATATGCATATATGGCTTTGGGAGAGGCTTGTGCTCTCTCTCGAGGGCCGCCGGTTTATGCGGCTGCGGTCGGCACACACGAGGAACAATAACGTCGGCGAGCCGCAACTGTCTGCGCGCGGTTGGTTCGGTATATATGCGCGGATGTGGAGAGCAGCATCAGGAAGTCACGGGTGCAAACGTCGACGAGCTTATCGATGAATGCCGCGCTCTGTTTGTCACCTCTCCTGTGCTGCTTCCATCCTCAAAAGTGTGTCCTCCTTGGCCCCTTTTCTCCGCGAGCCAAGTGCCGAATTGGAGACTTTCCACCGGCACACTCGATCGAGATGGAAAATCTCGGGTCGATCGAGAAGCGGGCGCGGAGGGTGAAATTTATTTCGAGCCCCTGCGGATTTCCGACATTCTATTTTCCCCTCCTCGATTCATCATAAAATCAGCCGGGACTGAATTTTTCCATCAGGAGGAACTTGCTCCTGACTGCGAAAAAGGGCTATTGACGTACTCTTGATTGAGTGGAGCCCGGCTATCGCGACTTGGGGAGTTAGAGAGAGAGTCTCCGTCCCTTGGGTACAATGAGACGATTGATCGTTCGCGGGATGAAAGTCTTTCATCTAGAGACGAGAGGATCTTGGGACGTATCGGAATATTACTCATGAGCGGTTCCGCTTTCGGTTTTTTTAGCTGGTGCGACTTTTGTAGTTTTCGTTTACGAATTATCGATAGGCGTGCAAGCTTGAACTCTTGTTGAACTTTTTGGGGGTACGTCAAAACTCACAGTGTAATGAAAAAATTTTATTTCATTCCACTTTTGAGGTTTTGCGTTTTCGAGTGTTTCAGTTGCATTCGTAACTTCTTAGTTTGAAGTTGATCAATGCGTGTGAGATTTGTTGCGTTTGCTTTCATTATTTCGTTTTGTCTCGAATCATCGATTCGATCTTTCAGAATATCTATAAAATTAAGATTGTGATGAACTCGTTTTGACTCAATTAGAATGAATCTTGAAAATTCTTATCCTCTTGTATCATTGTTATTGAGAGGAGTGTATGGAATAATGCTGGAGTCTTGCGACGAATGGAACCAATAACCGTAAATTATCACCATAAAACAACAAGAATCTTCCATCGTCATTTCATCCATAGCAGATTCTGAAAAGTCTTCCATAATTTCAAGCGTACGGCTATACAAAGAAAACTTTTTATTCTCGGGAGTTACGAAAGTAATTTGATGATTTTCCTTCTCTCTATCTCAGGTTTCCGTTACCTTCATGCGGTGGAAAAGTTTCTGAAGAAGTGAATGAAGAAGCGCTCATTTAAAAGTACTGTACTTCGTTATCAACTTTAGAAGTAATAAGGGCTATCAGATTTCGTGCTTTGCAGAACAAACATAATCTGTCATCTTGTATGATGATTAAGGTCTTCCTCATTACTCTGGATATTCATAACATCTCAATCTTGCATTCAATATTTTCCAAGGAATTGAGGAGTTTCTTTTTCTACTCAGCGTTACACTGTGCAATAAGTCTTTTCGATATAACAGGAATAACCCGGTTTTTGGTGTAGCTACTTTTCACAAAATTACTGCGAGTTTGGGATTATTGTTCTCACGGGAATAAAAGGTCTCGAGAATGGGATCCATCGCAATTTACCATATCCTCATACAGACCTGAGATACATCATATTTTCATCCTCTGTTTATTGAGAGAGAAGTTGAATGAATATAAATAAGAGGGAAACATCATGAAAACACAAATTTCAGCTGCCAATACGCAACACAACTGGATATAGCCCATCATCATTAGTCCTTTGAAATCTCTTAAAGCTCCATCGCATCTTCTTTCTGAATTGAAAACTTATTATTATCAGCAGTTGATCGTGGCACGCAAAATAATCAATCAAATTTGAGATTGATGTCATTCCTCTTGAGAGAATTCTAGTTGCGATCACTCGTGAAAAATCATAACAACTTTCCACATTGTTATTACAATTCTGTATTGTTTGGTTGAGAAATCTAAGGTCAAGGGTCAACAGACGCTGAATGTTGTGCATGGGTCAATTTGATATTCGCGGGATTCTGTCATGGACAAAGCTCAAAAATTGGAGGTTTTCCAGAATTTCTATTAATTTTCCAATGTTTCAGAATATTCGACGTTTCCGCATTCGTAAATATAAAATGAAATACTGCGAAGAATCGATTCTGATTTCAGTGGAACTCACGGTGAATACGGAATACCGGATTCCTTCCACATATTCCTCAAAATCGAATTCTAATTCAATGAAACATGGTTGTAAGGAACTTCGAGGAACGTTCAAAAATTGCCAGTTCTAGCTGCTTCTCGTTGCAATCAAAGCTGACTAAGAATCCCAATTAATTAAGCAAATAATTCATCCTCTCTCAATTTTTCCAAGTAAAATTTTACTCAAATCGAGTAATTTATGCTCATTGTTTTTTCTTCGACACATTACCTGGTCAGAATTGACCTTCAGTCATGCTCAAACGATAGAGACCTGATGAGGCTGAGACTCAAAATCTGACTGAGGCTCTATTTATTATAAATATCGATTCGCAGTTTCTCGTCGCAAGATCAATCCCATTAGTTCATCATTGAATCCGAACAATTATCGTAGCTTTTTCGTTACAATCGAAATTTCGTTGTAGCCTAAGTCGCTTCCTTTGAACGCCATTCGCATATTCAAGCAAAGTTCCACATCTGGTGGTGAATTACAGGAGCTCTCTAAGTTATACCGAACACACTGACGTTTGTCTCAGCATCACGCACGTACTCAGATCCCACGAAGCTTAGTATAACTTTCAGAGTTCACATCAACGCCATCTGACGGTTCTAGAACTTGCGAATTGTATTCCATCATCCAAAACCTAGAACGTTTATCGGACTCTTCCAAATTAATATTCATGCTTCACAGAATTTGGTATTCAAAATCAAGATGAAAATCTCCGAAACAGGATGAGCTTTAATTTCGTTTCGTCGGTCATAGATTCCCAGAATTCACTACTCGCTCGAATGAGCTTTCAAATTCAGTTCACCTCCGTCGTAAATTTTTCTCTATTATACGAAATCGCGAATACGGATCAACCGAGGATCGTCCGACCGGGCCATTGTCCAAAACCGATTTCTGTTCCACCCTCAGAATAATATTCTGATTGAATATTGACTGTCGGGATAATTTTCCCCTTGAGCTAGGCTTCAACAATGCCGTTGACTATGTAGTTTAAACCCAGAGTCGCATCATTTCATTTGGAGATTGAAACTTTCCTTCTCTTGAACATAGCTCGAGTATTTGAATAATACATCAACGAACTAGATACTTCACCAGGGCTCTTCTCTTCGCGCCTCGTACCTTGAATAAAATTCACACCGGGTGTAATTACATTTTCACTTTAGCGATGCTCTTTCGAGTCAAATCTCCGTTTCGCTTGGAAATTCATGTACTGCATCCATCTCAAAGTGCATAAATTAACTTTCATGATATTCGCAGGCATGGAATAAAAACCTAGTTGAATCAGTAACTACTATTGAGAGCAGTCGATTCATCACTTCTCATTACCGATTTCTCAATTAATAACCTCCGAAGCGCCGAAATATTGCACACATCAAGGCGATCGCATGAATACGATACTCACCCGAACGACTCTACTTAAACGCCATAATTTACTCTCACTTCTCCGGTCGAGAAAATCCATAGCGATTTCAAGCGAGATTGGATAACGATCCGGGGTGGCAAAAAACAAGCGATTCTCAGCGAGTGATCAGCCACTGAATTATAGATGCGACAGAGAGTGAGAGAGAAAAAGCGCCTAATTGGCCGATAAAAGATGTTGAGCAGCGCGGGTCGCGCGCGAGTTTGCTGCCAGCATTATCTCAATCGCTTCGCCGGACTAATTTCCCCGCTCGCCTCCGTCGCCCTCCACCTCTCGCAGGGACTCTGATTAAAACTTCGAAGCTCGCTTCTCCGAAGAGAAATTCCCTCGAGCGCATCGAGGCTGATGGCTCGGCAAACAAAAAGACGCACGCTTGTTTTGCTCCGCTCGAGGAAAACATCTGGTTGCGCTCGGAAATCGTGAGTCGGGTCGTACCTTGCTCTAACCATGCGTGATTCCAGATTCTCGAGCTTCGCCGCGACTCAGCCTCGCCTATCTCGCAGAACTCCTCATCTCAGCGGCAAGTTTTCGCCCGGTCAGCGGGATCAACTATCCAACTCCGTGGTCCCTCTCGGACGATCTCGAGCTCATCTTTAACAGCCTTCAGATCCTCCTAGATCGAAATCTCGTACCCATCGTCCAGCCGCTACCACTTGCGCACCAGCTCTACCGCTTTCAAATTTTCCCGCGTAAAAGCTCAACGCGCTCGTTCTCCCCTTGAAATCCTCATCTTCGCGGGTGCGACTTTTTTTCTCGGTACACTCGAGAGCCGGTGAAAATTCGGTTAGAGATGAGAGGGAGAGAGGGTGTTTCTCGCGCGGAGTATGAGCAAGCACTGCCGTACTGTGCGGCGGTCGGCCCGAAAGCTCGCCGAGAGAGGCCAAAGAGATCTACTCTGGCGCGCAACTGCCAGCGTGCAGCAGCCCCTACCCTTACTCTCTCTCGCTCTCGGTGTGGCGGTGCCGCAGCAGCCTCCCGGCACAGCTACGCCTTCTTTCGCCCCCTCTTGTCATTTGTTCCTCTCGAGCTGCCTCCTGCCAACGACTTGTCGCGAAAAATTTGACAGAGCCTTGCTCCCCCTCCCCGATCCTTTCTTTTTCGCATTAGTGCAAGCTCGAGATCGATTTGCCCGTTTAACGAGTGACACTCGATCGCAGGCGACAATATTGCTTCAAATCTCGATGCTGCAGTTTGGGAGCTTTCCTTTTTGAGGATTCGAGTGCCTGCGAGACACTCGAGAAAATCATCGGGTGTATAGAGGCGTTTCTACCGGTGAGAGGGTTTTTCCTCGACAGAGCTCTACGAGTTCAATTTATTTCAGCTGTCTAATGAAACCCCGCGCCTCTTCTGGCCGATAAAAAACTACCAGTCTATCCATTATCCGCAACATGGTGTTCCGTCATTTTTCACGTCTCGCGCTTTTTCCACTGTGCCCCTCTCTCGCTATTTTACACGCTCTCTTGGATCTCATTCACCCTGTATATATATAGTCTCATAGACTTAGCAGCCGCACACAAAACCTGCAGAGAGGAGAGAGAGAGAGAGAGAGAGAGAGAGAGAGAGAGAGAGAGAGAGAGAGAGAGAGAGATCCTCGCGAGAGTTATATGTTTAGCGCGGTGTTCCCGGAGCTTTATATTCGCGGGGTGTACATTCGGCGTGTAATGGGCGTCAAAAGAGCCACGGACGAGATGAGATCCCGCTCTACTGTTATTCCCTCTCTGGCCGAGAAAGCTGCTTTCTCCCGTGGGAGACTCGAGTTGATGCAACGCCGTGGTAGCCAAGCGGATGAGGGACACGTAACGCGTTACTTTATACTTTTACCGCCGGCAAAGTTGTTGAATTGTATTCTTCGCGATCTGGATGATGGTAATTTTGTGTAACTATTGAGAATCTCTACTTGTCGATCAAAATTTTGAAGTTGGTTCGGAGGCAATTGGTGCGCTACTTTGGCCTTTGAAACTCTGATCCATCACAATAAACAATCCTTTATTCTGTGTTTCAAAGACCGCCTCCTCCACGTACCAGAATCACTTTATGCTTCTGAAGTTACTTGAACGCTAATGAATTATATAACTTCCTGCTAATGAATTATATGATTTCCGACCAACATCATTCATCTATATAACTTCCTATTACAAATGTTGCTTTTCGTCGCGATGGATTCAATCTCCCTCATTGTTCGTTGGTTTCAGGAGTATTATTGTATGGATCAAGTTGGCAGTGGTACCGTAATACATCTCTGATATCCTGAATCCCTTTTCAAAGTAATTTGGAATACCTGTATGCTAATCAAAGTCCTAGTCGTTGCATTGTGCCGCCAAATTGGCCATATACGGCATCAATGAAATTCTCTTTTGTTATTATTTATCAACGCACATACCGAACTGGATCAATTATTTTACCTTTTCGATAAGAACGTTTCATGTCATTTCAATACTCATTCTTATCTCCAAATATCGTCCTCAAACACTATAATCATGAAAATTGTCAATAGAAACTTCCAAAAGTTCTTGTTAGTGACCTATTTTTAGAGTGGAGTTTGTGAACCATCCTTTGGATGTCAGTTGATTCCACAAAGATTACAACATACATGTCTCCTTGCCTCTGAAAAGGAACTCGAAACTTCTATTTCTTTTTGTGCTTTCCATCTCGACTACTCTTTTTCGCACATTGCACATGTAGCCATATCTATCTTTCCATCAGTTCGCTTAAAAATATTAGTGGTTTTAAAGATTTCACAAATACGTTCTTGATGTTTGTTTGTCTGATTGAAAATTTCAATCCTTTCATTCAATGAACTCGAGAATAATCGCAATTGTTGTCATAGCAGAGCTATAACAGTACGTACCTACAGATCTTGTGAGACATTCCAATTTTTTTCCTGACATCCCAACGAAACTCTCACCTTATTTATTAAATCTTTTTTATCTCTTTTTGCGAATATCGCACGTTCCCTCTCACTTGTGCGTTCGTTATTATTGTTATCGGTGTTGTTGCTGTTGTTCCTGTGGACAGAAAAACCTTCCAAGTTTCAATTGTTTTCCGCAACTCTAAAGTTCCATTTCTTAGACCCAGACGTACTGTTCGAGATCCAATTTACACGGCCCCGCGAAACATTTCACCGAAAACTTTCGAAAGTACAACCGATTCAGAATCGGCGGGGTTGCAGATAGAGTCTCATCAAGCCCGATTCAGAAATTTTCGTTAACTCATTGATCTATGATTAAAATGTAGAAATCATTCATTCGGATTCTATATTTTTGACGAAAAACGTATCGATTTTGTCTTACACATTCAGTCTGTACACACAATCTTGTGACGTTTGGAGACTGACGAACAATGATTGTATGCTACATGACTGGCAATTTAACACTCTTGAAAAAGGTTAAACATGCACATTATCCATTGAATCTATTGGAAGTTGATAATTTAATTTTTAAGAACTCGTTAAATCGTCTCGTCCGGATTTTGTCAGAAACGTGTTCTTATCAATCAGGAAATCGATTCAAATTTGATTGAATGAAACACCAGTTACTTATGATACACTTTTCTTGGACTCTGTTGAGGTCTCTTTATAAATTTTTATACCACTCGTACTCTAAACCTGCGCAAAAAAACGCATGTTCCACATTGGATGATACAGGAATCTGCAGTCATTGGTGAGAGAGCAACGTCATGACACCAATTATTTGCACTTTTTTACGAATACGAGGAAGGCTTCTATGGAAAAGTATCACTTGAGAATAAATGCCAAGTGACTTTGTGAGATTGAAAGTGTACAAAGTTTTCATCTTTTTCTATGATCCACTAACGTTTTCTGTGGACTAGGAGTTCAAAGAGGAATTTAGTTTTAAATTCATTCAGAGTATAAATAAAGAAGCTCCACATTTGTACGTGTAGATGGAAATGTTTCGATAACCACAACTTCTCGTAGCTGGTTCGGCCTTTCCCGACGACTCTCTGCTGTATCGCAATTGACTCCTCAGAAGACTTGCATAACTTGCTCTGCTCGCGGCTGTCAAAGTTCTTCGCAGAAGTTACAATCTCAAACTTACTTAACGAATGGTGATACAGTTTCATTTCTCTATGCAGATTTTACTCCCGCAGTAGCAACTTTCTATCAGTGTTCCGGTGAAGCCATTTTCAATTTGTGAAAAGCAATTTCAGAAAACGATAAAAAAAGACATTACCAATTTTTTTTTATGTTGGATCAGCAGTTTGAATTTCTACGATCGCGTTGATTGAATCTTTCCAATTCTCATAAACTCCCTGCAGTTTTGGAATTCAACTAGATTGTGTTGGATCACGGAAGGAGTTATTTTCAGTATCACTATTAACGTTCTTAACAAGGAGAATGAATTAGGTAACCTGATGATTGCGAATTGAGCTTGAAAAGAGTTCAATTGAATAAAATTGAATTAAGTTTAATTGTCATTTTCCTCTACAAGACCCAAATAACTTGCAGTCGCAAAACGATAACCCGACTCTAACGACTCGACCGATTCTTCATAGTTCCACAAATTGAGTGTGTTACGCGGATTCGTTAATGCATTTCGGGATTCTAACTCCGAAAAAGAAAGCGACTACCGAGGCGCGAACCCGCGACGCGTCGACGGACGGAGATT
>JAPYYZ010017523.1:0-10161 GCA_030522705.1 Eretmocerus eremicus | reverse complement strand
CTCGTACTCCTTGCCTCCTGGTGCTGACGCCGCCAGCCGCTTCTCCAGATGCAGACTTGATGAGGACTATGCGCCTGATGTGCTCATGCGTCTCACGAGGAGATGCAATGAGCTGCCTGAAAGCGCGCTGGTGTATCCCACACCCAGTGCGCTTGAAACTGCACAGCACTGCACTTTGTGCACTGATAATCGCACCAAAATTCACTCCCACGGCACTCAATGCACTCGCGAATTTCACGCCGTGAAATATTTGCGACGAGTGCGCGCGGAAACTCTAGCGCGCGAATTAGAATTAGCGGAAAATCGCGATACGGCGATCTGCCTAATTCGCTCAACTCTCTCTGGCTAGATTTTTAGCCTAAAAGCCCGCACTCTCAGCCAGAGCTTTATTCCACGGCACTGATTATCCGGCTCGAAGGGCTCAAGAATGTGTTAGCCGATGCTGCACACGACTGGAGGAGGATGGCTGAGGGCTGAGAGAGGAGGAAAAGAATCGGACAAAAATGAGCACACGCGTTTTCCATGAAATTAAAAGTGCGTTTATTGATATAAACGCCTACACTAATCTAATTAAAACACGCGGAAAACTAGAGTGCGCAATGCGCGTGAACTGAATTGAGTGCGAGACTGGGAGAATTGTTTGCACGTGCGGGAAAAGCTCGTGAGCTGCGTTACGCGAAGAAATGCTCACGAGCGGGCCGTCGGATCCAAACTGCCGATTTGCGCGGCAACGGCTCAAATTCTGGCTCGCGGGCCGCGTGCAAAATCACGCGAGGAGAGGTCAGCGACACGAGCGTTGACTTCTCCAGAAGCTACGAAAGACTCATGGAATTTACAGCTACAGAGCGCGAACGGCGCGAACACTCAGGCGCTTCGCCGACTTGAACTTAGGAATTTCTTCACATGACAAAATCCTGAGAAGTTTCGATAAAGAATCAGGCTCAGAATATCTTAGAGGCACATAGGACAAACCAAATTGGGTGATTTCATGAGATGTGGAACAAGTTCGAACAGCTGAGAAGCTCAAATCCAGAGGATATACCGCGGATTCTTGCATCGCTAGGATAGGTACGGTCAACGAGCTCCTCAAACAATCTCAGACGGACATAGTGGATCTTCACAAAACAATAGAGTCAGAAGAAATTATATCCAATAGTCCATCTGAGATTGAGAGGGAGAAAGTCTCGGACCACGTTAAAAACGCAGATATTTCAGATGAACCAAACTGCATGAACCTAGAAGATTCTCCTTCCCCAAAGTCACTACAGCAACTTGTAACAGTACCTCAGAAAATCGTCAGCCATTCAGCAGAGAAACCCGATGAGGGGATGCTACGGCACATGAAACTTGGCCATGCTGCCCTACATTACTTGAAAAAGATTTGGAAATCAGAAGTATTCTCACAAGAAGTCAAATTCAAGGACTCAATAACAAATTGTGAGACCTGCATAGTAGCAAAAATGGGAAAACTCCCATTCTAAGAGGAAAGGCTCAGAGCCAATAGAACTTTAGACAGACTACACTCAGATGTAATGGGTCCCGTCAAACCAGCTTCTCACTCCAGCAACAATCGATTCATGGTTGTATTCGTTGACGATTCCGATAGATTTGCTCAAGCTTATGCTGTAAAGCACAAAAGTGAGACGGGTGATTGCCTCGAAAAATTTCTAATCACCTCCCGACACCTAGTCGGGGAAGACATGAAAATTAGTTTCATGAGAACCGATAATGGGACCGAATCCACCGGTGAAAATTTCTCAGATGTCATGAAAAAGGAAAATATTGAGGGGCAGTTTGCACTCCCGTATACACCAAAACACAACAGAGTGTCAGAAAGATTTGATGAAACTATCCAATGGAAGATCAGAGCACTTTTGATGGACTCGGGACTCCCGAAATACAAGTGGCTATTTGAACTCGAAGTCGCTGTCCTCATTCACAAAAAAACACCGCATAAGTCATTGAATTTCAAAAGACCACCAAAGAAAATTCTCCCCGAATCCAAATCACATGTAGACAAAATCAGACATTTCGATTGTTTGGCTTACGCTAAAATACCGTTGCCGGATTCCAAATTCTGGGACAGAGCCCTCCAAACAATTTCGCTAGGTTTTTCAAAGACGGGGTATGTACTCTGGCACCCCAAATCAAATGAAGTATTGATGTGTAGACATGTGAAATTCAATAAGAAAGTCGTATATGAAGACATTTCTGGAATCAAATTGAGTTTTGTCCCACATTCAATCTCAGAGCCCACAGAAGACATAACATTCACGGAAGAGAAACTGGAAACTCGAATACCAGAACTAGAACGAACGGACAAAATCAGACGTTGCAGTGAGAAGGAAATCTGATAGCTAGGTTGAATCAGAGTATGTCAAGAGACGCAAAAATCCTAAAGAAAGTAGCCAAGACAAACAGGCCAACGTAGTCATTTTTGAGACAGGTTGTAGCAACTCACGTGGGAGCAGAAAATGGTTCAAACGGTCGAGCCATTAGTCAAGTCTCATTTCCTAACTCAGCCAAAAAATCGTCTGACTCAACCCTCAGAGTCGTCACCCAAGCTCCTACGATTCATGAATCGGATTCAATCCATCTGCTAGAAGACGAAATGTTACACTCTTTTTTGGCTGATATCAACAGAGATCCCTTGAGCTACAAAGAGGCGATGAACTCAGAGTACAAAATTGAATAGTCTAAAGCAGCATTGGAAGAGCTCGGAGCAATCGTCGATACCGTGGTTTTTGAGCTCGTTCCCCGACCAGATCCTTTCATAAATGGTCAGAAAACTCGAATCTTAGATCCTCGATGGGTATTCAATACAAGGATAGATGAAAATGGACAAATTATGTTCAAAGCAAGACTGGTAATTAGAGGTTTTAGAGACAATGAAGAATATGGGGTGACCGAAACATATGCACCAAAATCCAGACTGTCCGTGATCAGAGTTGCTATAGCTGTCATCAACAAGTTCGATTTGGATGTTTGCCAAATAGATGTGAAGACCGCTTTCTTGAACGGCGCTCTCGATGAATCTTCATGGAAATCCCAGATGGCCTTGGAGTAGACTCGAACAAAAAAGGACTCATGTTTGTCAACTTCAGAAGACACTGTATGGTCTTGGAATAAGTTCAAAAAAATGGGATAAACGTTTCACCGAGGAAGTCCTGAAACTCGAGTTGGAGGAGGATGTGAATGAGCTTTGTCTGTTTACTTGGAGGCACAAGAATCAGATAGTATTTTTAGTTATCTACGTAGATGACATTTTGTTGGCTGGGAACAATTCAGAGAAGATGAACACCGTTGAAGACCACTTAAGCTCAGTTTTTGAAACGAAAATTATGGGTGAACCCAAAGCATTCCTTGGTATGCGAATTCTCAGGGATCGGAAAAATGAAACCATCGTGGTGAATCAGCTTGACTATACAGAAAAATATTTGGAACGATTCAATATGAGAGATTGCAAACCTCAAATGACTTCAATGGTGACAATGGTGGCAGGTGATTAGCAGAGAAATCAAAAATTTAGTTGGGAAAGACTCAGAGTTGACTCAGAAGAAAACAACTGCATCTTTTAGAGAAGACATCTAAAGTTTGTCCTACTTGTCTGGAACAACCCGACCAGACAGCCATAGCCGTAGATTACGTCACTCCTCCAGGGAATACCGATTCTCCATTCCAAATACCGATTTTTGATTGAGGTCGTTTTTGAAAATTTCGGTGAAAGGGAAGAAAAAAGAATGGAAAAAGTGGAGTATTTTTCAGAAAGGACCTCAATCAAAAATCGGTATCAACCATTCGATAGGAGATGGTGGAAAATGAGGAAGGAATCGATCCCTGATAGTCCTATAAGAAGGAGAAAGAAGGTATCACCAATGAGAAAGGAAAAAGAGTTTCATGCAAATTTTTTTTTTCTTTCTCAATTCACACCCTCTTATGTTCCACCAATCTTGATGAGAGCGATTCCATCTCCTTCTACTCTCCAAGCTCTATCTCATAGTACTCGCATACGTTCCCCCCATCTTTTATAACTCCCCATATGAATCACTTTATGAGCCACTGCCCATTTGTCCGGATGTATGTATGTATGTTTATTGTCTTCCCTTTGCTACAAAATAACTCCCAAACGCATCGATCGATCTCCACCAAAATTTGATGGATTAATCAGCACCCCTTGGCAATGAGCCCAGTTTATATTAGGCTCTATTCATCGATTACTTTATTTTCTATATCAAGTTTTATACCGAAATTTCAACATAGTTTTTACAGCATTGTGCGCCATTCGTGATACCTTCTTCCTCCTTCTTATAGGAATATCAGGAATCGATTCCCTCCTCATTTTTAACCATTCTCTATCGAATGGTTGATACTGATTTCTGATTGAGGTCCTCTATGGAAATTTCGGCGGAAGAAAAGAGAAAAGATGAAGAAAAGTGCAGTATTTCAAGAAAGACCTCGATCAAAAATCGGTATCAACCATTCGATAGAGAATGATGGGAAATGAGGAGGGAATCGATTCCTGATAGTCCTATAAGAAGGAGAAAGTAGGTATCACGAATGGCGCACAATGCTGTAAACACTATGTTGAAATTTCGGTATAAAACTTGATATAGAAAATGAAGTAATCGATGAATAGAGCTTGAAATAGACTGGGCTCATCGCTAAGGGGTGCTGGTCAATCCAATAAATTTTGGTAGAGATCGATCGATGCGTTTGGGAGTTATTTTGTACCAAAGGAAAGACAATAAACATACATACATACATCCGGACAAATGGGCAGTAACATACATACATACATCCGGACAAATGGGCAGTGGCTTATAAAGTAATTCATATGGGGAGTTGTATGAGATGGGGAGAGAGTATGGGGGTACTATTAGTTAGAGCTTGAAGAGTAGAAGAAGATGAAATCGGCTCCATCAAGATTGGTGGAACATAAGAGGATGTAAATTGAGAAAGAAATAAAGATGTGCAAAATTCTCTACACGAACACAATGCTTTCTCTACGAGAAAGCAAAACCACGGAAATTAACATAGCTCAAGATTGAGTAGAGAAATTCGGCTGCCCGGAACGGGGGAAAAGATATCTAGGTTGAAACATGATTACGCAGTGAGCGGGTGAACACTACGGAGGGCGTGAGAAGGAGTCCCAGATAGAAATAAGAAACATCAATTGTCGAGCGTATTTAACCCGAGGCCCTCTTGATTCCATGGAAATAGATCCAACTTTTCATTCGGTGCATTACCACGAGTGATCACGCAACTGAGAAAGTATATCCACCGAGCAAGTTCTTATGACTTCGTCGTCTCTCGCGCATCCTTCGGACACATTCATCAACTTTTTTGACCAGAGCCGGCTATTTTCGACTCAATCGACTATTATTATCCTGAGAAATAGATTGAGAGAGCTAGCCCAGACAACGACTCCAAGAAGACAGGGAATAACGAAGAATAGTTAATCTTTCATTATTCTCTCGTTTCTCTGAGAATAATCAAACCAAATAGTCGCGGATTGAGGATTTCGGGAGTTATAGCACATTTGGCTCACGTGATAGGAAGCTAGCCCAGACACACCCGGAAAGAATGATCGCATCCCGACCAAGATGGCTTGTATCTTATGACTCCCTCATTTCTCCAAGAATAACTGAGCAGAACAACCGGAGGATGAAAACGACGGGGATGATGACGTATATGAGTGGGACTCTCTGCAGCTGCCCGGACGAGCCAGGCGGAATTGACTGACTCGGATCGTGCGCTCTAATGAGTCAGCCCGCATTGCTCTTGATCATGGAGGGATACATGAACGAGCAGCACCTTGGATCACCGTTCCCCCATTCTGACGCATTGAGACGGAGATTTTACTTAACTGAGCCAGCCCAATCACTCTCTTATTATTCCCCTCGGATCAGAAGCAATGAATCCCCTGCTGTTCAGAGAGGATATTTACGACTCCGTCTCCATACATCATCGGAACATTTCTAGATTGTGTATCTCCGTCGGATCAAGAGCAATGAATCCATCGCTTCGTGGAGTGGAGTTATTGAGCTGGCTCAGCTAAGCACGGAACCCAGCTGAAAGCGTACGAATGGAAAAATCCTGTGATCAGAGCGCTTCTGGGTGAGGTTCCTCACTCGAATCAAGAGCATCAAATTCCTCACTGTTCCGAAATTCAACTCAGGTCCGCGTCACTCTTCAACACCTCTCACCAAGTGATTCAGTTCACTCTGTTAAGCAGAAAACCCATCTAAAAGTGTCAGATTGGGGGAGTCCTGTGATCAAAGCACTTCTAGGTCATGTATCCCCCTCGAATCAAGAGCGATGAATTTACCGCTGCGTGAAGAATCAACTGAGGTCCCCGTCTGTCTCCAAAAATTGCTTCTGAGTGATCGAGTTCACTTAGTTGAGCAGAAACCCCGGCTGAAGGCGTCAAAATGGAGGAAGGCCTTCATAGGAGCAATTTAAGGTCATGTGTATCTCTTGGATCAAGAGCGATAGGTTTCCCGCTGTTCAGCGACACAACTCCGAACACCGTATCTCTTTAAAAATCCGTATCGAATGACAGGGCTGACTAAGTTGAGCAGAAGCCTCGTCTGAGCGCTTCAGAATGGAGAAACTCCATAATTGGAGCCTTTTTGGTAATGTGTCTCCTTCAGATCAAGAGGAATAAATTCATTGCTGTGTGAGAAATTAACTCAGGTCCTCGTCTCTCTTCAAAAATTTTTATCGAGTGATTGGGCTGGCTCAGTTGAGGTGAAACTTTGTCTGGAGGAGTCAGAATGGGAGAATTCCATGATTCGAACATTTCTAGGTTTGTACCTCCCTTGGATCATGAGCAATGGATTCAGCGCTGTGTGGAGATTCTTTCTAGGTCCCCGCTTTTCTTTGGATATCCCTATCGAGTGATCAGGCTGGCTCAGTTGAAATGGAACCCCGTCCGCATGCGTTAGATTGGGGGATCCCCGTGATCAGAGCACTCCTAGGTTATGTGCCTCCCTCGGATCAAGAGCATTTAATCACTTACTGTTCAAGGATTTGAATCAGGACCCCTCTTCCCTTCTAGAATTCCTATCGAGTGATTGAATAGACTGCGTTAAGCAGACACTCCGTCTGAACGCGTCAGAATGGGGGAATTCCATGATTGGAGCATTTCCAGCTTATGTATCTCCATCGGAACAAGGGCAATGGATTCATAGCTGTGTGGAGAATTGACTCAGGTCACCGTCTTCCTCTGAAAGTTCCTATCGAGTGATAAGACTGGCTCAGTTGAGCTCAAACATCGTCTAAAGGCGTCAGGATAGGGCAATTGAATGCATAGAACGCTTTAAGTCCATGCATCTCCTTCGGATCAACAATTATAAACTCCCTACTGTTTGCAGATGTTATTCACGACCTTGTCTCCTTGAAAGATTCCTATCGAGTAAATTGGCTGACTAATTTGATCAAATCCCCGTCTGAATGCAACAGAATGGAGAAATTCTGGATACAGAGCATTTCTAGGTTATCTAACTACCTCCGAACAAGAGCAATGAATTCTTTGCTTTCCGGAGATCTAATCCAGGACCTTGTCTCTTCATAGGAATTCCAGTTGGGTGATTGGGCTTGCTAAGTTGAGCAAAAACCCCGTCTCTAGGCTTCAGAATGGGGGAAATCCGCGATGAGAGCACTTCTAGAATATGGATCTTCCCCGAATCAAGAGCAATGAATCGACTACTCTCTGAGAGAATTATCCGATAACTGACCTTGCTGAGGGAAATTCCTATCGAGTGATTAGGCTGGCTCAGTCAATCAAAATCCCCGTCTGAAGGCGTCAGAATGGGGAAATTCTGAGATTAAAGCGCTTCTACGTTTGAGGTCTCCCCCGCATCGAGAGCAATAAAATCCTCGCTGTTCGAAGATTCAACTCAGGTCCCCGTCCCTTTTTCAAACGTCCTATCGAGTGATTGGGTTGACTCAGCTGAGCAGTTACCCTGTCTGAAGTCGTGAGGGAGGGGAAATCCCGTGGCTCCCTCGGATCAGGAGCAATGAACTTCCTGCTGTCTGAAAATATGATTCAAGACCTCGTTTCCTTGGAAAAATTCCTGTCTAGTCATTGGGATAGCTCACTCATGCAGGAACCCCGTCTGAAGGCGTCAGAATGGGAACATCCTGCGATCAGAGCGGGTCAAGGTTATCAATCTGCCTCTGATCAAGAGCAATGAATCCCCTGCTGTTTGAACATGTAATTCAGGTACAGTTTTTCTGGAGTTGTTACTATCGAGTGCTTGAGCTGGCTCAGCTATCTCATTCAGGACCCTCTTCTCCCGGGAAATTTCCTATTGAGTGATTGGGTTCGCTCAGTAAACCCGTCTGAAGCTGTCAGAATAGGGTATTCCCGTGATCAGAGCTTTTCTAGGTTATCGCCCTCAGATTGAGAGCAATGAATTCCGTGCTTCTCGGAGATTCAACGTAGCACACCGTCGCTCTAAAGAATTCCTATCTTGTGATTGGGCTGGCTCAGTTAAGCAAAAACTCCGTCTGGAGGCTTCAAAATGGGGAAATTTTGTGATCAGAGCGCTTGTAGTCCGTTATGTATGTACCTCGGATTAGAAGTGATGAATTCCTTGCTGTTCGATCATGTCATTTAGAACCCTGTCCTCCAAAAATAATTCCTATCGAGTGATTCATCATCCTCAGTTAAGCCGGAACTCCGTCTGGCGGGGTCAGAATGGGGAAATTTAATGATCAAAGCGCTTCTAGGTCATAAATCTCCCTCAGATCAAAAGCAATGAATCCCGTGCTACTTGTAAAAGTTTTTTCAAACCCCATCTCGCTAAAAAAATTCCTATCGAGTGATTGAGCTGGCTCAGCTAAGCAGGAACCCCGTCTGAATGCGTCAGCATGGGGAAATCCTGTGATTAGAGCGTTCTAGATTATGCATCTCCTCCGGATCGAGAGCGATGAATTCCCCGCTGTTCGGAGATATTATCCTGCTCTCCGTCTCCCAAAAAATTCCTGTCGAGTGATTGGGCTGACTCAATTCTGCAAAAATCTCGTCTGAAGGCGTCAGATAGGGGAAATCCCCTGATCGGAGCACTTCTTGATGATATCTCCCTCGGATCAAGATTAATAATTTTCCTGCTACTTGGAGGAATCATTCGACACCTCATCTTGCTGGAGAAATTCTTGTTGTATGATTGGGCTGGTTCAATTAAATAGTAATCCCGTCCGAAGCGCCAGGATGAGGAACCGGTGAATCAGGGTGATCCTCGGTCATGCATCTCATTCGGATCAAGCGCAATAAACTCCCAGCTGCTCAGAGATGTGATCCAGGAGACCTTCTTGTGGAAAATATCCCTCCAAGGTGATTGGGCTGACTCATCCTAGCGAACGATTAGAATTAGTCGATGTCGTTTGGTTTGTTCGGCGAGCTGCATATATCCCCACTCGTATACGTCAGAATCTCCGAAGTTTCAATCTTACAATTGCTCTACTCAGTCCATCTCGGAGCGATAAACAAGTAATAGAATATGAGCCATGTTTGATCGGGATGCGATCATCCCTTCTGGTGTCTGGACTAGCTTTTCATTACGTGAGCACAATATGCCTTAATTCCCGAAATTCTCGATCTGTGACTATTCGACTCAATTAATCTTAGAGCAATAGGGGAGTAATGAAAAATGAACTATTACTCATCATCCCATGTCTTCTTCGAGTCGTTGTCTAGGCTAGCTCCATATCCAGCCAGCCCAACCCTGAATATCTCGGACAAATAAAAAGCAACGGAAGCCGGACTTCGGTCATGAAATAGCAATAAAAAAGTAGCAATCGTTCCAATTGTTACTCCGGTGTCCAGGCAGATTTGCCTAGGCTAGCTTCAGGAACGTTCCCATGGTAATTTCCAGGACCGGGTCTTGGAGAAATTCTGACATAACATGTGTTGCAAAATCTAATATTCGAAATATTACGAGCTGTGTTCCGGAAAGGGGCGGAGCATATATGACGAGGTTGGGATATTCATATGACGAATGAACAGACAATTGCACCGAAATACGCTGCTAAATGAGATTAGCAGAATGCTTTCTTAAAGCGGTATCATACATCATTATTTCATAAATATTGTCGAAAATAGAAATAATCTAATCAAAAATCTATTTTATATCTCAATAAGACATTTATTCTAAA
>JAPYYZ010017436.1:0-10278 GCA_030522705.1 Eretmocerus eremicus | reverse complement strand
TTCCATCCCAGAACAATTTTAGCTCATGTCACTACGCTGCCTCTCCTTTCAGTCATCTCTTCATTTGTACTTGACACATGTTTGTGAGCACAGGTAGGCATGGCCTGCATGGAAGATCCTTTCCATCTCTCTCTTGCACTCGCACCTACTACAACTGCACAGGGAGACATACTGTGGCTTGAAAATCCGGGTGGCATTTGCGTAGTGCACTCTCACGAAGAAATTCACCTTGCATGCGAACTATTTTGCATCTAGCCTGTCAAAGACGTGATGTACAGAAGACGATGCCGATACAGCTTGAAAAAATGGTTGCAGAAAGTGTCCTCTGCACGTGAACGTACGCATATTTTATGAAGCTGCATGGGAAGAGAGCCAACCCCACGTTTCCATTAATGTAATGTATCCGTCTGCAGCTTGTGAGAGAATTTCGGGATTTAATAACGTTGCTGGGCATACAGATATGCTACAAGTATAGCATGTGAGATAGATTAAGGGCAAGTCGGAGCGAATAGTTCAGACGGCGGACACCGCGTTTACAAACTCAACTTCGACGGTATTTTGCGAAAAATTAGAGGCGTAATTCGAAAAAGTGACTCGACAGTTTCGCAGTTCATAATTTAAGGAACAAAATGCGTCGTCTCCGACTCCGGCCAGATTGCGAGCTCATTTCAAAGCACGGAAAAAACCATTTTCAATGCTTGCGAAATGATATGCTTGCCTCCGATGCATCTAGCATCAGTGACACTGCAAGAGAGTATTTTGGTGACGGAAATTTTATGATCTGACTGAGGACTCTACAATCTACACGTCTAAATGTGTCCAAGAAGCTCGATTTCTGATTTGATGAATCTTGTAAGAACTGTTGGAGATCACGTCCCTTGTTGGAATGATCATTTAAATAGAAACGTGCAAGATCCGCAATCCGAACAATTGCGTGGTTGGCTAACATTTCGAAACTCTCGCTGCTTTGATAGTGTTTCTCCCAAATTTTGCCGCTACGCTGACCAAAAGCCATCTGATATTTCAGGAATACAGAATCATGAAATGCCAGGATACTTTCATGAAATCACTCCTGGTCTCTCATAGGTGAGGAATTGTACGAATATAACTTTGACACATCAATAACCTGAGTACTTTGCCTCTTCTGCAATCTTCTGAGAGGGAGAATCAAGAGTTATAATTCCGTGCTCGCAGGGGCTCTTCGCGTAGGACTCGCTAAATTCAACGGAGCGAGAACTGTTGATCTATGCCCTTTGAGTTGTGGAAACAAATCTGCATAGAGACTTGGATCTCTTCCAATAGCGCCTTTTTTGAACGGAGTAGCGATGCGCTTCGTCCAGAAAAAGCTATTTTCATCTCGAACCCAACCTCCCATCATCCATTCAATCTTGTACATCTGAATTAAAAACAAAAAGTGGGCATTCCGAATATTCCCGAATTCTCGTATTCCAAATAAGATAATGCAATCAGTTGTTGGCAAGGAGCACGAACAATCCTATCACTTCACCATATCGCTCAAACTGTGGAGAACCATTTGCAAGAAAGAATAAAGCAACGCGGCAACCATTGATCTCCTCCTCTTAGAAACTTATCATCTTTACGAGGTCACTGCTGGTGATTTTTCCCAAGCTAGTTCAGGTCCCAGGCATCAACATCGTGGCATCTAACAGAAAATCCCTCGCTTTGATGCACTTGATTGGATGCAGTAACGAGATTGATCTTGGAAAGAGGATAGCTTAGAAAGAAAGCCACCCAAGCGGACGATATCATGAGGTAGCTACGCTGAGGTCTGTCGACCACATTAGTGCAGAGCTCAGTTTGGCTTGTCTAAAACTGTCATAGAAATGAAGGTTGCATTGGAGTATTTGATGAGGATTCTCAATTAACAATAAGATGAGAGACGCAGGGAAAAGGATTTCCATGCTGATGTTGTCGATTTCTGACATTCTCTCGCCGATCGCGCCCCTCGAAGAGGAAAACGATCGAAGTGACTATAATTCTCAGAATATGACCTCAAGGCCGATCGTTTGAGTTCTTACCCTGATTCATATCCAAATGAGAGCAGTTTGTAGCCATTTGAGAGAATGGCGGTCAAGCACGAATATCATAATGTGATTGTCGACTTTGGTAGAATGTGAATCCGATGCCAGGAATAACTCGAGTTGATAATAAATTTTGATCCACATCGTAGGGAATGGAATGTTGAGAATGAAACAAGAATACGAAGAGTTTGTGTCGTAATCTTTCCATCACAGATTGAGGCATTTCTGGCACTAATGGAGTTCTATATGCGAGACAAAAACGCGGCAACTCGCGATGTGACTCTCGATTCATAGAGTTGAACCTTCCGAACAAGGCTCGTCGTCAGAGATAAGATGAGAGAGTTGTTCTCTCGTCAAACTGACAGAGATATCTCTATACCTCACCGCAAAATTAGACCACTCCCGCACTTTGCAGACTCGTTCTTCGCGAAGTCTAGAGTTCTTACCTTCACCCATCTAACAGTGCAACTACTGATGCACCGCTTGGCAGTGCAGCTGGAACTTCCATATACGCAAAGCGTGTCGAAAGAGACCCACTCAAATGTACGAACAGCTTCGCTCTCGCGAGATTATGGAATCAAAGATCTCGATCTACTGATTAGGTAACTCGCTCATATTTCCTGGCGACGAGGTGGGTCCAGAAGCGACTTTGCTGAGCAGCGATTTTGACTATTATTATCCAAATCTTCATTTCTTCCATCAAGTTATAGAGGCAATTAACAAGTTTGTAACGATATGATGATTTCATGAGCGAATTGATTGACCTGATTTAATGGAGTGGAAACAGGATCAAGAAAGTTTACGGAAGTCGCACTTTACTCACCGGAAATTATTATTTGTATTATAAAACCCACTCTTTGAGGGTCCGAGCTCTTTCTTAAACTCGCTCAAAAGAATCATCAAAATATGAACGGGCTTCTTACGATTTCAATGTTCAATCCTGTTTTGGGCGAACGCCACGATAGGCAACATTTTACACAGGGATGATTCTTATTATTCACGATTGCGTGTTCCGTTGCCGAAACAATAGGTGGACTAGACTACTCCCGAGTCAACTCGAATCCGATGTCAAATGTCTCTATTACCACCAGTTAAAATTTTACAGAGAATTCATCTGAAGTCTAAATAAGACGAAAATTCCTTATTCTGAGGCGATCAAAGGATGGGAATCTTCATTCCCGCAATAGATCCAAGTCATTAAATAGGTTTTAACTATAAAAATCCAAGTCATCAAATGGGTTCTAAGTGATGCACAATTCGATGAAATGGTTACTATCCTCCTTTGGACCGCATTGAACCTAGTAGACGATTAGTACATCAACAGAGTGGGAATATTGAAACAGTATTGCGTATCCTATTGAAAATTTACGTTTCTAATAATTTCCCAATGAAACAAACGAAGTCTTTGACAGAAAAACTTTTGTAGTTCGAGTCTTGAAACTCGAGTCTAAATGATAATATCGCCCACGCTTAAATTTTACATATTTTTGATCGATCAAGAATCCTTTATTGTGATACAATAGTCGATCGTTGTTCATAAATAAGTTGCAAGAAATTGAGGAGTTTGGCTTATTCAGTTTTCAACGGATTGATACTCCGATTCGATTTTCCAAGAGACCCCATCATAGAAATTCATGCTCTCGTCGCTGAAAAGTGTGCCATAAGAAGTTTTTCTCCCTCCAATTTCCCTCATAGGACTACCTACACAAGCATATCCCGATATCAGCCCACTGTGAATAAGCTCATTCACGGTGCAGCATAAGTCCCTACTTCCCCGTTAATTTCACGATCATCGTTTCACGTACTGAGGAGACTGTATTTGCTATGAATTTTGCAGATAACGCCGCAAAGTTCCAGAACAGTCGTTCCCTTCTCTACCTCCTGCAAGTTGCTTCAAACATTAGGGCGACTTTCTTATACTTGCTTCTTATCATACACTGATGGTCCGTTGGGGCTTTCGGTAATTTTGTAAAACGAGAAGAAACGATATGAGAGTATCATATCATGATTCTATTGACAATGATTTTAGGAGCGCATAATGGGATTGAATGAGTCTTGTGCGAGGACAAAGGAACATTTTGCCTCTGGAGATAGAGGAGCGTCATCGACGAAGAGTGCTCCCAAAGGAAGATTGATCTCCTTCGCTTTCTTTCTTATTTCTTCTCTGTCTTTTTGTGTATCCATTCGATCGCCTCCGCGCTCGACCCTTCCATGGAATATCCGCGATTAACGTGAGAGAACACGTGAGTGAAAAATGTCCCTGAAAAAGGGACCGGAGTTTCACGTCGTAAACAGATTGAAATATTTCTCGCATGTGCGCCACTGCTAGCCTGTACGCACAGAGGATATATAAAATGAATTATAGGGCAACTTGAAAGCGGATTACTGTTCATGGATGTAATTTCATGGGAAAAAAACTACGAGCTACTCATGAAAGAGCAGTATCTACTTATCTGGAGTGCAGGTTGATCGCCTTTTATGGTTGCATTGAATTAGGACATTTCGAAACAAAGGTTGTCGTCAACATAGCCGAATTCGTATTATCTTATGGTGATACAAATTCCCTCCGAATCTCATGATTGAAATTTGATTCTGAAATTGGGATTGCAGAGTCTTTGTTCTAGTGTCTTCATGTTTAATCAATCATGATTCTCTAAGAAAGACTCACGACGAATACTCGTCGTTTGACGCTGAAAATATAACTACAGGGAAACCTCGATTTAGCGGACACCTCGGTATACCAGACGTTCTGAAATGTACCATCGGGAATGCTTATGTGTAATTGTACCTTAATTTAGCGGACTTTTTGATTTAACGGACGACTTTAGTTGTATCGCAGCCATTATCATCGATTTCATACTGGAATCGAGAGTCAATCTTTGTCCCAACCCCACCAGGCGCTAATCTTTCGGACAACCGAACTACTACGAGAAATTCTATAATGATATATATTCTATATAATATATAATATAAATTCCAATCAAGGTATGAATTACACGATATCAACTGAATACAGTGATACCTCGAATTAGCGGACTCCTGTGGTGCTACCAAAATCGTTTGTCAAATCGAGGTATCCGCTAATTCAAGGGACGTAAACATTCCTGATGGTGCACTTCAGAACGTCCGGTTAATTTCGAGGGGTCCGCTGAATCAAGTGTGGATCAAATCGAGTTTCACAGTACATCGTGCCAGATTCACCTTACTCTCAAAAACATCTCGCACATCATCACAAAACTCACGATACCGTCGCGCCATTGCGAGAATCGAGGCCACCGATTTTCCACCAGCCCACAACCTGTGGCATGCACATTACGATCGGACGATATCGAGTCATGAAAATACGACTGGCCGACACAGATAGCGATTGAGTTTATTGCCCCAAACTTGGCTATTGCCGTAACGAGCGACAAATGCGCGACCCATAACTCGGACCTCAACGACTCTCCATTGAAATTGCCTCGGGCTCCAAGTCCCATCGCCTCCGATGAAAGCCTCGAGAGTTTACGCGCTCGACGAGGGCAGTTTGAAGTAGGCGGATCGAATCGGTCGAAGCGGCACCGGCACACAAGTTTGCATAATGGGAGGTCAGGTGCGGCTCGTGTGCGTCGTAAGTCTGGAGAGGACGATACGCGGCTAATGAGTAGTGCAAGCGCCCATTTGGTCAGACGGTGAGCGAGATAAGAGGCTACTTGTGGAACTATGGGTATTGGATTATGGCGGGAAATTCAAATTAGAAGAGATGATCGATGGTTACAGGTGGGACGTAAAATTGACGAGAAGGGTTATGGGTGCACGCTCGGTGGGCGAATAAAGTGACGGCTGAGGATCGATCGGAATCCAGGCGGGACGTGTGACCAACAAAAGCGTAGCTTGGCTCGACTGTGAATCGCACTTTGAGGCCTTTAAACGCTCGTTTGTCAGCGTTTGTGGGAATCCGACGTGGAAAAGACGAGGGCCTCGTTCGCGGTTTTACTGCCATTGCGATATGACCAGGGGTACGCGGTGAGAGCGAGATGCTGCTTTGACAGGCTCCGATGGACGTATAGCTTGGCCCTCGCCTCGTTATCAATTCACGCTGGGCTGCTCACCGATAACGAATGCCGCTATATGCATGCAGATGTAATGTCTAAGTAGAAACGATCGATAATGTCAGGGGCGTGCGCGGAACAAGTTTGTCGAGGATTGCGTCACGCGTACGTTCATGCTGATAGCTCTCTTGAGAGATGGGTGGGAGTCAAAAGAGTAGATTTCATGTGAATAACTGAAAGAATTAATGGGATTTCGTTATTTTTTTGGAGCTTGAGAGTGAGACTCTTGACGGATCTGATGAGCTGCTGAGTCGATCGTTCAGTTGACTAAGGAAAATTCATATTTCACTTTCAGGGTTCCGCAGCTACCGAATACTTCCGCCAAACTGCACTCATAATCTTCTGTAGAGTCTCAATGTTCAAGAAATTTCAGTTTCATATTCTGTGACTGGATAGTTTTCCGTCCTTCGGCCTGAAAGATCCGTGATGGCATATGGTGTCTTCAAAAATTACAGGGTCTTAGTTTTTCCATAGAAGGATTTTTAATGGTACTTGATTTTTCGTATAATTGCGTAGGAACTGATGTATTGCATCTTTCAATTTGTGCAACGGAATATTGAGAATTATCAACGTGGGATACAAGTATGCAGAAGGCACATTCTTTGGTTCCAGCACTACAATGATCGAGCTCAATAGCATCTACCTTTTTTGTTTTTCTTTCTTTTTCCGAGCTCCAACATGTAGAATTACAAAGCAAAATATTCTCAAATCCAAAAATTTCAAGCCCTGACTTCTGACCGATTTTTGGTAATCATTCATGATCTATGGTAATCGAGCCTGTTGGGACATGTGCAAAAATTAGAGATTCTGTATCACGATCGACTTCTTTTCTTTGGATACCACAGAAGACCACTGCCCCATCAGTCGAGAGTGCTTCAATATCCTCCTTATTTTGGACAATGCTCTGTTTAGTTTTACTGCTGACGCTTTGAGCTACTTCAGGCATGGTAAAACTGCCGGGAAAATCAAAATAATTGAAATTCAAGAGTGTCTAGAGACTATCGAAACAATGGGTTTGTTAAATGAACATGGAACACGAGTCGAAACTGTGATTGAATCATCCGGTGCCATTCGGAATCTACTTCCTAATTGGAACGTGTGATAACCCAAAAAATATGTCAACACACCAAGATCCAAATTCTCATTTTAACATATATATATATATATATATATAGGTAGCAGACCATCCTTACCTCACTCAATAAAGCGCAGTCCTCCCGCACAAGCAGATCCCAGAATCTACTTTGATATCGCATTCAACCGATTGCCAAATCCGCCCCAACTTCTATTGTATCTGCACTACAAAAAAAAATTCTTATAATCAGATCACATCAGTGCTTGAAATGAGATGCAACATAGTTGAGATAGAATCATCTGAACTTCAGAAATCTTGCGTCTTATCATGGGATAAGACGCATGCTCATATCTTGAAGTCAGATAGCCCATTGCCTGAATTTCAGATTTTGATTCACTAGGATAATTGCGAAACAAAATGGATTTCTGAACCCAACCCCTCAATTTCTCCTCAGAAACTATCTAACTCATTTTTGAAGTCTAAAAGATCTGGGTTCGAAAAAAAACTCTAAAAAGCTGAGACTGCAAGAGGTTATGCGAACGAATAGGATTTGTTTGGATCCGGATCAGACCGCGAGACTGAAAATAAGATCAAGTTCTTTTATTTCGAGCAATAGCTTCTGAAATTCAGTCGTTGCTTTTGAATATGAGATAATCGACAGACTTCGTGAGCTTCAATCTAGATACAAACGGATTTAAAATGCAACAGTAAAACAATACTACGATCTGAATTAGAGGGTGTCTTTTTGTAGTGTATACTCGTCTACACTGTAAAAAGAAATTCTTGAAGTCAGATCACTAGATTTGCTGACTTTTTCACTTAAAACTCTCTGTGAACTGATTTTCAGATGTCAAAATTTGTCGGATCGTCTTATTTTCAGGCAGCAATGCTGATTTTGAGAAAAGCCATGGATCTACGGGACGTAGTCTCTATTTTTTGACTTCATATGCACTATGCTAGTTATTCGGATTGTTGCCTTGCGATCTCTCATATAATGACCATTTATCCCACAGAGAATACTAATCAATAAACATACCTTGATCGAGCAGACCGAGTCGTATTGGAAGAGAAGTTATAAGTAGATGTTATTGGATTACACGAAGAATTCTAGAAAGAAGCATTTCTGCCGGTCGAGTGTACGATGATCAACTCGATTCAAAATTGTTTTTACTATGATTTCTTACATCAACCTCGAGAGAAACCACTGGAAATTGGGGAAAATCAAGCACTCCGAAGTTAAGCTCACACGTTGCTGACTTCCAGTCCACGTCCAGATTCAGACCCACGCTCACACTGACTTTGAGATAAGTATCTGCTGAATCGTGCTACATCTGAATTTCAGCATGAATGTGATCTGATTTTAAGAATTTCTTTTCACAGTGTATCTCTGCTCGTAACACGACAATACAGTTGCGATAACTTCCTCCCTCACTCATTCCACCCTGTTGCTCAAGCTCACCCAAGATGTCTGAAACTCCCACATTATGTACATTGCTCACGGAATGGCTCATCTGAGATGCAATCTACCACAAAATGGAACAAAATCGCTTGGGACACCCAAGCCTGTCTCGACTCGTGACGTCCATCTAAGTTAGCCTCTCCGCAATATCAAGCTGCCACCCGGAACTTGGCGTCCTGCACCACACTTGTTCATGCAAAGCGTTCAGTAGTGCCATGCTTGAAGGACGTTCGCAGATTCCCTGTGGATTTTAGACCCCCATTCCTCCCTCTGTTAGACCATATCATTTTGGAGTTGACCCCCTCCCTTTAAGGAAGACGTCAAAAACGTAAGCCCCCCCCCCCCGCCCCAGTCTTCAAGAAATTCTGATAAGCATTACAGTCAAAAGCACGGTCGTTTGTTCGGCAGACTATAGGGATTGCATCCAATGTAAAATTGACTCAATGGCAGGCATAGAACAATCTTCAGTCACAGGCAAGTAAATTTTTTCAGCCGATACATCATCTTTGTTCATCGAAATAGTTGGAAGCAGAAATCTCGATTTCAGCAGATGTGTTCGCAATTCGCCAGCTCTGCAATCAAGTACGAGAGCTTTAAGCTACCTTATAATGGTGAAATAATTCCCGGCAGAGCGCAATGCCTGGAATTTTATCAAGTATAATGTGCTACTCCTGACTGCTGCTGCGTGTAGTTGAAGCGAGAAATCGAGCGTAGAATTAACAGTCGAGGATTGGGTATAAAACATTAGAAGATATTTACTGACTCGAAAAGACAGGGTGCATCGAGCGCACAGACGAGCGCGAGCACGGAGAGAGCAATTCGGGCTCAGCGGCCCAGGAGAGAGAGAAAAATTATCGAGCGGTACTCACAATAATATTTCGTGGCTATCGAAATTGCGCTAATGATGAAAATCTGCCGCTCGGAAGTCGACGACCGGGGACTTCGGTATCGGTTTGACAATGGCTTGTCGATGGCGGCACTGGATCGGTTACTGGAAATATCCCAGACGAGTTCGGTGCAGCGCGAGTCGCGTAACTAAAGATGAGAACGCGTGCGAGCTGATGTTGCTCCGAAATCGAATTTCTGCTCGCGAGAACGGATGAGACAAGTCTGATTGATACGTGTGCTCGCCGATGTGAATTGGGATAGTCGCGAGGGGCGCGGCGCACTACGGGGAATTCCGGTAAATTTTTTGCCATTCGCTATCATCATCTCAGAGGCGGATTGATCTTTTTCGATTATTCAAAATGGATTTTGAAGCTCAAGTCCTCTGCAGTTGGGAAAAAATACTCTGGACACACTATCAATATCATTGCAATGAACAAATCGACAACCAAGTGTAGCCTCCCGTAGGCTACTTACAAGGGGAGGACCAGGGGTCCGGGTCACCAATCCCCACCAAAATTGTTTTACAGTCTTGTATCACCTAGTAGATGGAGAATCCAGAGTACCTCCGTCAAATGGGCACTCTGCTCCAAGATACAGCTATAAATATTATCATTGACCATACAAGCCCGTGTTAAAAAGTCGTATGTATAGATATACTAGCAATGCTAATGTCTATGGCCGTATCTCGGAACAGGAAGCCCATTTGACGGAGATGCCTGGGAT
>JAPYYZ010017432.1:0-15047 GCA_030522705.1 Eretmocerus eremicus | reverse complement strand
GGGAGCAACTCTCATGGCAATATGTTTCTCATATGTTTAGAATATTTTCTGAATTTTTCCAGATTTTTTTGACACATATAACAAAAGTTATCACGAAAAGTTGGAAAACGTGCTTGTCCACATATGTGGACATCGGCAGTCAGCGGGTTAAAGAGAAATGGGATAGGGCGTTCAGCCAATAAAAGTAGTCCGAGATACCCATGTATGATCATTTTACCCAAAAAGAAATGGGATAGCCCGGAAAGCGTAGTATGCGTGATAATAATATGTGCATACACTTGCGCCATATATACAAGTGCTCAAGGAATTCTAACTTTTTCCAACATCCTAATGATTTTGATCAAAAGAGGAGAGGGCGAATTTTCATGTTACAGCCGCAAGGCAGCGTCTGCGCCGCATCCTTGCGGTCTGTTTCGTAATAAAATGGATTTTTAGGGAAGTGTGACAAAATGGAGCAACGAGAAGAAGATAAATCTAATCCCATCAATTGCTGGAATTTTGAGACTAGTTAGAGATGTGTAGGTATGTGATAGGTTTTGCAAAAAATGTGCACAAAGTTAGCAAGTCGAGCGACTGTGCATGCTGTCCATGTTCGAGACTGGGGCTGCTCGGCTCGCAATTTTTGCGCACATTTTTTGCAAAAATTATTGCATACTTAGATCTTTAACTAGTCTAAAAATCTCGGCAATTGATAGGATTAGATTCGTCTTTGCTTCGTTTTGCTGTATGTTGCCCCACATTCCCATGAGATTCATTTGATTACCAAGCAGACTGCGCGTTCACGTCGCAGACGCTGAACGACTCACTTGTCTTCTGCTCTTTTGGTCCAAATCACCGAGGGTCTCGACAATAATGAGAATGGTTTTCTATACGGCGGGTGCATGGCTACGACTTGACCTTAAAGCAAGAAAAACGGTATTCTATCGCAACAAGAGTTTCAGCAAAAGGAAAAAATAATAATTATCACTGTAACCCTGAGAACTGCTTCAGTTTTAGGTTGAAATGGTGAAAAATTCTCTTTTCACAATGTCACAAAAGAGGAAAAAATCATCAGATTTGTTTTGTTTGTTGTAGATCTACTGGAAAACTCCTGGCTACCCGAAATATCTTCCGAGAACTGTAGAACGTAAAAAGTTTCGCTTCGGTCTCCATCGCCCTTGGACCAATGAATTTAGATTGGAGAATCCAGATGGGCATACATTCCTGATCAACCATGTTGAGCCTATCAAAGAATGGTCCTTTTTCCGAGGGGATAGGGTAAATCAGTTACTTAGCCTACCATGCGGAGCACTTGCAGAATTTTGGAGATGTTCTTTTCAATATTTTAGGTCGAAATATTAGTAGGACCCGATAAAGGAAAGCAAGGTATTGTGAAAGTCATCTATCAAGAAAAGAATTGGGTCATTGTTGAAGGGCTCAACACTATTTTGGAATTCGTCGGGAAAACCAAAACATATCCAGGAATACCCATGCGTAAAGAGATGCCTCTCCTCGTGACGGAAGATATTCAACATGTTGATCCTGCTGATCTGTAAGATGTCATTCAAATTGTCGATATTAGTAGAAATAGAAGAGTGATTTCAATTTTTTGTCAATCAAACTCCCACGATTTGTGAAATTTTGTGCTAATGCTTCTAGGTGATTCTATATGGAGTCTTTGTTATCTGCAGTATGTAAATATTCTTGGGAAAGTGACTTAGATACGAAAATTCAGTTCCATGAAGTTCTGTCTCTTTTAGGCAAAGGGTTCTCTATACCGAGTATCAAAGAAAAAAATAATTCTCTTAATTTTCCTGAGTTGATTGTGGAAGGTGAGAGTGTTGTTGAAGTAGCATTGTTGTTGCGAAACTTCTAGTAGAATTTACATGATTTGAATAATTAAGACGCCAAAAAAAAGACGTATTTCCATTGGGTTTTCTCCGTGAGTAGCTCGAGTCATAGTTGCAGAGGAGTAGATCTGCATCGCTGTTTAGAGCTAGCATTTTTTCACCAATTTTGATAAGATTTGGTGCCTTAGAAAAATGTGTGCCGCAAAGGGTTAAATTGTATCACAAAAATGTTGAACATTGAATGGACTACATAGATTAAATTGAATACATAGTGCCTGGAGATGCACGCTATGATTCCATTACTTATGATTATTATGATAATTGATAATTCGGAGATATTTCTCTCGATCGTCCTCTGACAGAATATACTGAGAATTCTTGTTGATCGATCTCGGAGATAATTCGGAGATATTTCTCTCGATCGTCCTCTGACAGAATATACTGAGAATTCTTGTTGATCGATCTCGGAGGACTAGGTTTTGATCGTGGAATGGATTGAAAATTATGATGAAGAAACGTCGTGAATGTCATTAAAAATATACGTTCACTAGGATCGTGCCTTTCAATCCATTCCACGATCAAAACCTAGTCCTCTGAGATGGATCAACAAGAATTCTCAGTATACGATGGTTATGAGTCTGAATAGGTTCAACTCACCCGAATCTTTTGATTGAGTCCTTTTCGAACCCTGATCATCTGAGAGAGATTCGTACTTTTCAGCGTACTCAATGAATTATAACGCATGCAATTGTAACACATTCAAATCTTGAATCAAACTAAAGTGTTGACAGAAGAAGTTACCCCTTTCAGTTGAAGTAATTCTTACGAAAGAGCAAAGCTTGCTCAAGCTGTATTACCGAGCAATACTGTGTTCTCCCATGATGAGGTCAATAGTAAATGTAAGATGTGGCTCAAAGATGGGACACCCTAAAGAGGACTCGATAAAATATAAAACATATCTCGAAAGTTAGACATGCCTTATATCTCTAAATATGGTTAGAATTTAAGACATGTACCAAATTATGGCTGACTTATCACACAACTAACTTTGAGGGGAAGAAGAACTGTACTTTATCGACTTTCATCATAAATTGATGTGAAATAAAACAAAACAATACTTCGAAGAAGTAAATCCAAGCTGCCCCGCGTATCGGTAGAATGAACCTTTGTGTAAAATTTTGAAGCGATCCGTTTAAAGAACTTGGAGTAGTTTGAACCATAGTGCAAATATATTGTAATTACACTACAATTCACATTACTCCAAGCGCTTTGAACGGGTCGCTTCAAAATTTGACACAGTGATTCATTCTACCGATACGCAGGGCAGCTTGGAGTTACTCTTTTGAAATATCATTTCATTTCATTTTAAATGAATTTATAATAAATGTCGGTAAAGTAGAGCTTTTACATGACCTCAAGAGCGGCGAGGATACCTCACTCTCTAGAGTCTTGTGCAGCGATTACAGAATCCAAATGACTCCGTAGATGTTGTATCACTTCGTTCATTACATGTAGATTGTGTTCTGTAATACTGTCTAGGCCTAAAGAGACACTGAGATATCCAATCTCAAGATTATTTGAATCACTTGACCCAAACCAAACAGTCCAAGTCTTTCCTTTGCACAGAGCATGCTAGCAAACTTAGCTATACCATAGACGGCTAAAAAAGGGAGTGAGGATAATTATTCGATCAACTGAGGCAGAACATTGGTTTAAATTCGAAGTAAAATCGCTCATTCAATTCTTGCACTAACAAGTAGAGTGTCAGAACTGTGGTTCATGGATTCTCACCCAACTGTGGATATTATTTTGCCCGGGTGAGCTATGACGGTATTCCTCGGTGATATATAGCAAAGGTATTTATCGGTTAAGTCCCAAAGACCATCTATGAGACCTATTGCAGATAACAAGAACTCCTTGGATTTTATCACCAAATGAATTTTTTCATTTTCTTCACTGTCTCCTCAGAAAACCTACCAAAATTGAATGGCGATACACAGAAGAGGGTGAAAAAGTGCGAGTTTCTCTTCGAAGCGGAAGAATCATACCAATTCCACCTTCACATGATGAAACTGTTGATTATAAGCGGCCCATGACTTATGTGGAAGGAGAGAAAGATACTAAGAAAGCAGATGTTGAGAAAATAACTTTCCAAGTAAGTCGATGTATGTCGAATAATACTGAAAAATTCAATAAATAACTGGATGGGTTGAGAAATAGGAATCTTCGAAAAATGTTATAGTTAACGCACTATAGGGTCTGCAAGTACTTTCCAGGAGTAGCGCCCGCGTCCTGTTCAGGATTTTTTTTCAACTTTGGGGTTATACAAAGTGTTCTGATGTATGCTACCCATGTAAACCTGTGCTCTAAAGCCGAGTCTAGAACCTGCTTATTTTTGGTTCTGAACGTCGGAAATTGTTTCTAAACGATGAGAGTAGATTTTCAAACAAACTCTGATACATTTTCGTAGCTTCTTTTACTTCGTGGCCATATCTTTCTGCGACTGAACATTTTTGTAGCATCTACTGAGGCGGCACGCTCGAGAGTTTTGGTCCGCGCCACTTCGTGGCTGCGCGCGGCGACGAGGCAGCGGCAGCGATTCGGAGAATTTATCTCGCGTTCACGGCTTCACGAGCACTTTTGCTTCGAAAAAAATACCAGCCTTCATTTCCGAGAAGACCATTACAATACCCATCAGTACTGCTCAGTGCTGATGGTATGTGTCATTTGCGAAGAAAAAGCAGATGTGTTTGACAGACTGTACTACTTTAAAAGCGAGTATTGGAATAATGAATGCGAAAATTGGAATAGCATATTCTAATACTCGAAGGGGCTTCAACCCTTGAAAATACATTACTTGGCACGAAGATTTTCTCGTCATATTCTGATCCTTATTTCGATAATGTTTCTCGACTTGATTCTCTTTTACTTGACTGATCTTCAAACTTTCCTTGCTGCGGAAGTTCCTATAGTATTGAAAAATCCTTACATTTTTCATCGATTTCGTCTATTACAAAGTATCATTAATTCAACCTCCAAGTATTGGATAAATTTTGACACTAACCGTAGGATAAAGTATTGTCATCAACAATTGTTAATTACTTTGTAACTGCCTGTGGCAAAAAACGTTGACGCGACTTTTTGAGATTTAAAAATATTTTCAATAGTATCTTAATAATCATGGCATAACAGGATGAAGATGAATGTTGCAATGAGCGCAGGATGAACAAAAATCAATCGATGGTAATTCTCGATTCCCAATTGTTGAATATACATCTCGAAATAGCGATCCATCGTTCCAAAAAAGTCACTTTTTGGTAAGATTTTACATCGAGACATGCTCAATACTTATCCTCGTACGCAGATTAATAATGCCAATCGAGACAACTCAAAATATCTTGCCGATTTCGAGGAGCATCAGTCGACAACACGTCCGATTCCTGCGAGCGTAAAGCCGTAAGCGCGAGGCCGTGCATGAGAATTATAACGCTTATAAGGTCATTTCTCGTACTTTTATGTACGGCAGATTCTTCACAATATGTCTAGACGCAGTTGTATCAATTTTTTCAGGGCAAAATCAATTACGTTTGAGCAACAAGATGAGTTTTCTTATGGATTCCTATTACGAATAGAGCTTTGCCGACCTTCCCGTCACCCCAGCGTTGACAATTTTTGGCACGTTGTGGCGCGACCGACGCTACTTGCAGGCCCTATTATCAATGATTTATCAAAAAGCTTGAATCCTCAAACTTTTTCTATCACTTTTTGGATAACTCGAGTGACAGTCATGAAAAGATATAGCCCCCTTTTTCCGGCGGAAAATTTTGACATGCCCGTAAATAAGAACAAGGTCAAAACGCCCATTTTGAAATAGTTGTTTCTCGCGATTTTACACGCCAATTCATACTTTCCTTGGCGGAAATAGTCACAGCTGATCATGATTAACATGCGCATTGAATTTTATGTTCCACATGCGCATTGAATTTTATGTTCCTGGCTGAAAAAGTCGATTGGTATCAAACCTCCTTAAGCATCCAGGAATCAAGTTGCCACGAAATTTTTTCCAAATTTGCTTTTACATGCTGATTAGAGATAAGGAATACGAAATTATTCAGAGTTTTAATCAGGGTATTCCTCACCTAGTTCTCACCTAACTGACCTACTTATTTTACTACGTAGGGTAGTAAAATAAACTGTAAGGATAATGTCCATTTCTTTGTGTCCTCAAACCTAAAGATGACCTCAGTAATCACAAAGCACTCGCGAGTTGTGACGAACGGTTTGGGGTGGGTAGTAATCGCACAATATTAAAGATATAAGTTCTTAGTTTTACGTCTCGGCACCTGCTCTTTCGAGCTCTATCCAGACGGCGCACAATATTAAAGACCGGATCATGAAAATCGAGGACAATATGAACATCGATCAATATCAAATACTTAGATAAATGATATTTTCTGAGTGGGCTTAACTGCCACCTCCCCGGTGGCGCAGTTGGTAGCGTTCCGGTCTAGAATACCGGAGAGCGTGGGTTCAAACCTCACCAAGGGCAATCTTTTCATCTCTGTATTGCTTTCCAAAAAATTAAAATCCCTTCGGGTTGCAACTTGCAGTCACCAAATGAAAGATGGAGCCTCGGAGGTCGTAGCTTCAACCTTTATCAAGCTATAATCGACAGCCTGAGCACGGCGATAAGTGTCTCGAAAGAACGATAAAGTCATTACCTAAATATGATTCCACTAATCGAGCGATAGAGTCCCAATATTGACGAGATCTATCTTAGCGATTTAAGTTAAATAACCTAGATTAATGAATTTTAAGAAAAATGATGCTTACCGATGAAACCAGGGCATGAAACAGATAATATGTCATGTCATCTTCAGGTCTCATTTAGAATATGTATCTTTCAATTCCAGCCTAAATTGAAAACCTTCGAAATGGACATCATGGATACAATGGGCATCAAAGAGGATCGTGTGAGCAAGCCAACTTATTGGTACTAGAAGGATAATAACACATAGACCAGATTGAGTATAATGATAATTATCTAGATTTGAATTTAATTCTCATTTACTAATTAAGATAAGGATGTCAGTATATATTTGTTTGTTACTGTATGAAATACTATTTGATATTCACTTCTATACTATCACTATGTCGATTATCCCCTCATAGTCCTATATTCTCTAAAGATTCATTTTTATCATTACGAAGTGATCCTATGGTACGTTGGATTTCGCCACTCATAATATAGCCTTGCGTTGAACGTCTTTCAGAACGCGTCAATATGAAAAGGCTGACGAGAGCCGGCCTCTTGGCCAAAAGACTGGTTTGAGCCCGCCAGATTGTGGAATCGACGTGCTTCAAATGAAAAGCCGGCGTTTGGACAAAAGGCTGCAATACACACACACACACACACACACACACACACACACACACACACACACACACACACTCGTGGTCGCGCAGACACGCGGCGATCGGAATTCAAAACTCTATTTGCAACTCGCGAAAGCTCTTGAAATACCGAATAAAACGGGTTAAAAATTTTTCACGGTACTCTTCGATACCTCTAGTCATTCGTGATGCAATCAGAATGTCCCAAATGATTTTCGGGGAAGCAGGAACAAATCAGAATCAAAAAAGTTTTTTTTCTACTGATTTGGTAATTATCGACCTACGAGGAAATTTCACAGTTTTAATCGGATTTCGAATCTTGATAGAGGATTATAGAGCCGAGATACACTAAAAGCATTCTGACTAACAATAAGTTTCACGGGGAAATTCGCAGTGGAACCAAAGTTACACGAGTTTTTTTGTTGAGCGACCGGATCCGGTATAGTTAAGAACTAGACCACGAGGAAGGCATTGCACAGTATACTTACATTTTGAACTTCGTTTATATCACAAATCGCATTGTGTTAATCTCATTATCTGTTCAAAAATGGAAAGAACTTCATATTGGGAACGCTTTTCAACACAACCTTCCACTATTTTTCGCAAGACAAGAAGCATTTTAGATAACAATAAGGTCTTGAGTTCGTGAATAATTAACGGTTTCAAGTTTCAATACACCCGGAAATTAGTTTGCGGATTTCCATTGTTCGATATCTCGGGGTAAAGGCTCTTCTCTCATCAGTCTATTTAAAACTGTTCGAGGGAAATCGACTGATTTTAACTCGAAGCGAGTCGGCGTCAACCGTCAGTGACCCGATCAGGTTTAGAGAGAGCTGAGTTGATAAGTACCTGTCCGACTCATCACTCTAATCGAATGTGTCCTAACGAAGAAAAGTTATTCATCAAGCAAGTGATGACGAAGTCATGATGACTTCGTCATGCTTTGCACGTTCCTCGGACGCTAACGAAGAAAAGTTATTCATCAAGCAAGTGATGACGAAGTCATGATGACTTCGTCATGCTTTGCACGTTCCTCGGACGCACTCCTTTTTTTGTTTTTGAAAGTCACGCTAATTCTGATGGAATTCATTACCTTTTATATGTCCATGAAATCTGATTCAGTTTTTGAATATGCGCACGTAATTATTGAATTCATTTAATTTATTTTACCATTAGCTACACAGGAAATATTCGTTTTACAAATCAACAACATGTATAAAACAATTAAAATGATGAGTAGCATCCTAAACAGCTCTACACCAAGCTCAGATTTATACAATATTATAATATGTTCTGAAAAAGCTTTATGTCCAGTTTTGTTAGTTTATAAAATAGATTAGCTATAAGGTTATTAAGAAATCAACAGTACAGAGTAAATTTCACGCAGAATAGTTTCACCATACATGCATACTTATCACAGCAGGAATTCAACGAAACAAGCAAATTCAATGATGAAACAGGTTTTTCAAACTCGGATAATCCAATAATAATATAATTTCTAATACTATCAACATTCTTATATTACTATTTTTCGACACTGAATTTACATAAAGAATTCGATCATCTTCGGTTTACAACTACACACAATATTATCTTTTACGTATACTTATTTTACTCTTTATTTACAGAGAGATAACTTTAATTTTCGAGTATGATACATTACCGATAGCTGAATGACAGTGAAGGGTAAGGACGAGAAAGAGTCTGAGTCTTGAACTCAAAATGTTTTAAAAAGAGACATTGACATGAAGTGGTTTTGGATTGAATTCTTACAGACATTGAGCCACTTTGAACATGTAATTCTTTTGTTCGAAACAACCAATCACTCTCTCTATTTTCATCGCAAATGAAAATGAAAGAGAGTAAATATATAACTATCAACAGCTTTATCAATTCTACCCCATTTACCATCCTTTTATTTTGATTGCAAAGTCATCTGGGATCTAATCAAGTCTTTTATCTCGATTCCTGCTTATTCAGGGCCCCAAATTTCAAATCCTGTTGAACTGAATACACGAATTTTTCTATCTAGGCTTTACCCGGAAACTCGGCTTCGACATACCCAAATCAAACGTCCAAGAAAGAGCTAAGATACTTTTCGTTTGAGTGTATCGATGCTGAGTTATTGAAGCATTTAGACTCGGCATTCTGGATAGTTTCATTCTCGGACGAGGTATCTTGCACTTCTTCAACAATTCAACATTTCATACCAGTGGAATGCTCGAAATTCTTATCTTTAAACACGGGCAGTGTTTCATCAAATTCGTCAATTGAAGTATTTTGACCGTTAACAATTGTTTTTCAATGACAGATTATGAATGGGCTTTATTAGAATGGAGTTAAACATAAGTATTTCGAAACGTTTACATGCCGAGTGTTGAGTCAAAGACTAACCAGGAAAGTGTATGGATTCCAGATCACGGGTTGGGTTGATACTTCGAAAATTGTTTTCTTTTGGGGTAGATCTTGGGAACAGTTGAGCGTTAGGCACAGCAGCCTCAGATATCACCTTTTGGTGCCGAAAGGACATTATTTCCGCACTTTCAGTCAAATTGTGCTCGGAGGCAGTGCACCCTTCTAGTAAGCTTCAACATTATCTCAGACTCACTAGAATCATTAGCATTTTCAGGGACTGTCATTCTTCTGAATAGATTGCTAAATCGTAGCTGGTGATTAGACTAATGAGCGCGTTAATACCGTAGTTTCATACCTTGCGACCACTTGGCGCTCCTTGGTCCAGAACGACGAGTCGAACGAGACGACCGTAGCCACTCAATTAATTAGGATGGACTTGGTTCACTATGGTTTGCAAAAAAAGAGATTCCTTACCAAAGAAAACTGGACATGCCTCTGGCACGAGCTTCAAAGTAAAATGTCGCTCCAGAATGAGTTGGAATAAGTTTCTACACTTATTTTCGGCCATTTCACATGAAAATCTCAATTTTTGAAATAGATTATCTTTCTCTGATGAAGAAGCTATTGCCCATTGCCTCTCCTTGATGAGGAAGCTATTGCACTTCAAAATATGATTGACCGTTCAGATCATGATGCACTTCACTGTTTTTTTTTAAGGTTGAGGTACTGATTTCACTGGGTAATTAACGATTTTCAAGAATTGATCAAATAAAAATTTGGTCTTGATCCTCCGTGATCGTCGAGGTTATGCAAGGCAATAATTCGGAATACTGCCGATTAGGTAAAATACCTCAGTCGCCCGAATGTGGAAATTTTGAATCTTGCAGCGCACAGTTTCTCCGTGCACTTTCCAGTCACAAGAGACTTGCGTTTTTTGCAAAAATTTCACATTTTTATATTGCCGTATGATCTTGAATATGACAATGGCCGGTCGAATTTGGGTAAAGTATGCATTTAATTATATGCACTGTGTATCGATGCGATATTTCAGTGAAAAATCATTAGGGCAATTATACCACGTTCTCCCATATTTATCATGCTCATTCAGACTTGACAATCACTACTATACAGTGTCTAAAAACTTCAAGGTTTCGTAATATGGCGGAAATGCTGAGTGATAAGAGTAGCTGCATAACATATTGGGGAAAATGCATAAAATACGCTGTAAAATTGAAGGCACACATAATTGGAGGCATTTTACATGTCTCGGCAATGAAATTGAAAATCTGAATGATGATAGTATGAAATACTTGTTTCATACATATTGTACATCCAACAACAATTCAACTTCTCATTCATTGCTTAGTTTTTAAACTTGCGTACTGAAAAGTTCTTTAGTCATTCTCAGCTGCAATAAGTTATATATTATGCATTATCATTAATGCATACGTGAGTAAATGCGTGCTCGTATTTCCTCGTCAATATTTGTTAGAGTTTCTTAAATTTTCGGCTATATATCTGATTTGGCGAGTCTCGGATAACCCCCATGTAAATTTGAAAAGGTCACATGTTCATAAATACTCATAGGGTTATTGAAGCTCGTGATCAGATACGAGCATCCGTGAGGCCTGCACTATTTCACACTATGTCTTAGGTTTTTATGGGAAATTCTCATAAGATTCCATAGGTCTATGCACAATTTTATATTGATAATGGATATCAGTTGATTTCCGGGAAATAGGCCAGCTTATTTATTCAACAGACATTCTTGTTGTCACCAATATGAAAACTTACAGAGCTCTATAAGAATTCATGACAACAGGTGAAATGCTGATTCCAATCCCAAGTACTCATGTTTGACTTCGGAGTTCAATAACCCTACTAGCACGAATGGACACAGTACTCTCATTTTCACATGGGCCAGCATGAACGAAGACTCAATTCTATTACAATATAATAAAGCTATGCACAATTAGGTAAGAGAATACCCCTAGCAGATCGCCATTGTTCACGAAGACTAGCACTTTCCCATTAGGATTTGCATTTGAAATTGCTAGTGTTAGTTAACAGCGACGATATCACCATTGGCGTAACTCAAGCTTTTGATTAACAACATGGTAGAACAAAAGTTCTTCGTTCAGGGAGTGCCCATTTTGCACGACTATGGATATTTAGTGGCATCATGTAGTTGATGAATTCACGAATCCCAGTCAGAATGGACGAGATGAGAAGCGCAAAGAGGGTGATGATTGCGACGACTTGGTGGCAAACCTCTTATAGCTGAACGGCACTTGTGATAAAATTCACGACGATTTCGTGGCGGGATGCCTGACTAGGAGATTCACTTCTCCGTCCGATAGTTTTTTCATGAAGGACCAAGCTTCGATTCTCGACATCCTGCTCACGTCACGTTTGTTCACCTCGAGCAGCTGATCACCTGCGCGTAAAGCACCAGTCTTTTCGGCAGCACCTCCTGAAAGAATGAGAAAAATTTTGCCGTTGAAATGCGCTTGAGATTAAAGAATTTATGCGTTATTATTTTCCAGAAAATAAGCTCAAAGCTTTTCGTCGTCCGTTTCGAGAACTCTCCGAAATATTCCTGAAGCTGGGCTACGATATGTGTTACACGTTTCTTCGATCATGGAACTGAAGAAGAAATAAAGACGTGATAACCATTTAAAATTCTTCCGTTTTTTTCAAAAAGGTATTTGCATGGATACTGGGAAGGCTCTAAAGAAGATCAGGGTTATTCACATCTTGTTTGTGCGGTCTTTGGTCTTTTATAATAATTTTGATTTTTGCTTTCAACTCGATCAAAAGAGACGAAAATTGGTCTTGCACAGACGGGGTGTGTTCATTGATATGAACTCCTGAATTCAAAAGAGATTGAGCACTCAGATCGTATGAGCATAAGTGGATCCATAGATGTAAAAATAGTATATTTGATTTGGGCGGTCGAATTGAGTGATCTATCATACTACATCATCTGAGCCGGGACCGACGATCTGGGTTGATGTCAACCATTCATACAGGATTTCACAATCAGTTGATTCCCGTAGGAGTTGTGCACGAAATACTTTCGCATACGAAAGAGGCGGGGATCACGTGGTACTGACTGTCTGCGACTTTATACAAACCGGTAAAAATCTTCTTGATGAGGAGAGGCCGATCGCCAAGTGGACTGTCGCGACCACCCTCCAGGCTGAAGCCCAGTCCTGCTCCGTCCTTGTACATTGCCACGGTTACGGGTGGACCCCACGCTGTGTTGCCTGCTAAACAGTTTGCTGTCTCAAAGCCTGAAATGCCCATGGATATTCCATCATCAAAACATGTCCAACCTTCATCTATAGGATAAGAGATTTTTGCTCGAACATTCATAGAAAGTTCCCATCTAAATTTTGTAAGGTGTGGAATTTTAGAGGCTGAAGGAGTGCGTTTTGTTCACACGGGTCTATCCCTCTTGCGTCGCTGAGTAAAATACTCAATATGATAAAATTTGATCAGGCATAAGAACTGCATAATGGTGTTGAGATTACACATTTCTGATTTTGCCATATGAAGTCAAGCGCTGCGGGATCATTCGTGTTCACGCTAGCTTGATAACACTTGCGCCGTGAAATTTTGATCGTCTGATAAAGTTGAACCTTTGACTGTTTGAAGTTTGATCCAGAAATGGTCGAATTTAGAGACACTGCTCCTTGACGCTATTATTTTGGTATTACGATTCATTAGGCCCAAGTACCACTGTACTCGGGCCTACGCTCAGTTCGAGATCTGAAAATATAACTTGAGAGTAAACGTGAAAAACTGCCCAGAGTTGCCCTACTTCCCCGATTTCATAGTTCTTTTGGAGACTGAAATGAGATCAATAGTTCAATATCGATCCAAGAATTGAAGCAATCATCGAAGGGTGGGCCTCGTATTTTGATGCGAGTCTCGCGCGACACCTTCTCGCGGCCGACTCACCGCGATGGACCAGGTCGGCCGCGTGGTGGGCCTCGTGCCCGTTGGCGGCGGCCGCCTGCAGGAGTCGGGGCTGCGTCGGCGGGTGGGCCGGGCCCGAGCTCCTCTGCTGGTGATGGTGGGCGAGGCCGGGGGCGCAGCCGAGAGGGAGCGCCTCGTCGAGCGACGGCCTCGCGCAGGGCCCGCCGCTGGGCCTGGAGACGACGAGCACGAGCTCGGAGCGGGGCTGCTTGAGCACGGCCAGGCTCTCGCGGTGGCTCAGGCCCCGCATGCTGCGCCCGTTTATGCTGAGGATCCGGTCGCCCCGCTGCACGCTGCCCTCCTTGTCCGCGATCGAGTGCGACAGCACCCGGTGCACGCTTATCTCCTTCGACTCGCAGTCCGAGCCGCCGGCCAGGATTATCCCGACGCCGCCCGCCGGATTCTCCTTGTGCAGCAGCACCACCACCACGTCGTGGCCCCCTGACGATAAATCCATTTATAGTGCATATTGTCAACGTCGTTCGTTTCGTCGGAGCCTCTTAGTTGGATGGATGCTAACCTTGTCAATTCATCTCTCGGAATGAAATGTCAGTTCAGTCGCTTATAGCGTGGTGAAGAAATTTCTCGAGCAATTTATCGATTTTGAGTTTACGTCCTTTAGAGACTAGAGTTTCCACCTTCGACTCGGTCCTCAAATAGTCGCTCGGCATGTGGAATTTGTGAAAGCGCATGCTTATTGTTGGTTTCAGTTATGCACATGTTGAGAGAGTTTTGCTTTTGTGCGACGTTTCATAACGAGAATTGGACGATTTCCAAGTTGTCACTCGTGTAACATTGGCGAATAACCCGGAGTAAGCGTAACGGAATGGACATTGGAGAAAGGGCCTCACCACGTGGCTCCTCGAGGTTGGCCTCCTCGACGAGCTGGGCCAACTCCTGCTGGGATATGAGGCTCGTGCTGCTGGCGAGCGAGCTTATGCTGCCAAACTGTTCGCCGTTGAAGCGCTCGTGCTCAATTTGACTGCCGGAGCCCGAGGTCCGCAGGCCCATGCTTCCACCACCGGCGCCGTTGCCAACGCCGAGGCTGCTGCCATCCTGCGCGCTCAGGCTGCTGTCCAAGCTGGGAAAGCGGCTGTGCTCCGCAGAGGAGACTACCTGTGACTGTGCCTGCTTACAAATGAGAACCCGAGTTCATTATTCACTTATTGACCTGGAGAATCGAGTGGGTATTTCAATGTCGAACGATGCGACGATTTCAACTCTGCAATGCCTTTTGTAACTAGTCAAAGTATTAGACAGTAATTCAAAGTATTAGCCAAAACTCTAATTAAGGAGTTGGATCGCGAAACTCTTATTTTTGTAACGTGACACCCAACTCTTGACCTCGGTTTTGGAAAGAGTTGAAAGCTCCACGTTTAAGAATCTGAGACTTGTAGAGCACGCTATCGCGCCCATGTCTCAGAATGAGAAATCCCAAGTAAAAAAGATTTTCGTACATAAAAATCATTCGGTTCTGATGATAAA
>JAPYYZ010017418.1:0-13599 GCA_030522705.1 Eretmocerus eremicus | reverse complement strand
CACGAGGTTGTTTCTTCGTGTCGAGTCGAAAAATTTATTTCATCAACTACGTTGATGGTTCTACTCGCCCTTTATGGTAATTGGTCGTGTTAGAGGGTTCGCTGTTTTGTATCTGAAGTCCAATAGAATTAACTTACTCACTTGAGTCTTATGATGAGTATGAGGAGGACTTTTATCATGTTTGAAATCGAGAGAACCAATTGAATTAGTCAACGAGTGTAAGATCGCAACAATTCTTGGCTCTGTCTTGATTGTCAATATTAGAACGATTCTGAACCAGAGCAGTGCGGTTACTTTTGGGACTTTTGAAATCCGAATCAGTATACCTATAGGACGTTACTCAGAATGGTGATCTGAGTAACTTATGGAAAAGTTGGTTTGGAACCATGCCGATGAACGAAATATTTATCCACGCAACTCTATGAAATTGATTCTGAAAGAAGATCACAAGTCCAAGAGGCGTCCAAAAAACGAAGGTAATTTTTCAAAAAGCCGAAATATAGTCACACCGTTCTCGTCCGCGGTCGTTCATTTAATTATCCGATCTCTACGTCCACATGGAACTTCCCGTGGATATTCCTCGTGGAATTCTTTGTGGATTCCACGTGGAATTCCTCGGAAAAGTTTCAAGAATGACATCTGAAATTTTTCTCACGGGGAATCCACGGGAAAATTCACGTGTAAGAAATTTCACAAGACATTTTTGGACTTTTTCCATAGGATTCTACGGGAATCCACGAGGGATTCCACGGGGAATTCCACGTGGGATTTCGACTGTGAATACTGAGACAGTGGACTCTTAATACCGAGTATAGGTTGAGAGTTACTTGTAATAGGGAATCCGTCCTGACTCCATCCCCACAAACTTAGGAAAATTTTATTCCCTTTTGAGACCAACTCGCTTATTGAGTGCCAAGACTACAAAAAAGTCAACGAAGAATCTTAGTGAGTGGATAGAATTTTCTTGTTGTCCCGGTAAGCCGTGCTTATGAAACCATCCTATTTTCTAAAGGAGACATAGGGAAGAGAGTTATGCACCTTATGGAAAAGCGGGGCTTGCGTAACCGAGTTCACCGGATAACTTTTCCGTAACTGTGAGCGCATTCCATTTAGTTGGGAACTATTTTCAGGAATCAAGCAACCTGCTCATTATTTCATTTCTTATGTGAAAGACGTTACCGATTTCCGATGGTCTGTGATTATATCTCGGAGAAACAACGGAAGCATTTTCAAAGAGTTTTGAGAAATCTTCGTAACTATGAGAAACATGTTGGATCAAAACTAGAAGCTAAATGTCGGATCGTAAAAGAAGAAAAAAGATGAAAATTTCTCAAAATTTGCAAATTGGTTATTTTTGTATTATTTTCAGTCAAAATATACCTACACTACCCCCAATAGTGATGGATCATGCACTCTCGAAATGAAATCGCAATAACTCGAAAATCCTCGTGTCTCCGGAAAAGATGGGAAGAGCATTCTGAAGTGTAAGGAAAATGCTATTGACCTCTGTTTTTTAAAATATCGTTGGCGTTTTTTTTTCTTAATTATAATTTGGACTGAAAATATGGACAGAATCTTTTCAATCGCAATCGTCTGACACTTTGAGGGAGATAGGGAATTATTGTACCACAAGTCAAAGAAATACAATCATGAGTCAAAAGGAATTTTTGTCTTATCGAGGTCGTATGATTTCGAAAAATATCCTTCAAAATCATCAGAAGAAGAAACCCTTATCTCCTCAGAGGAAAAAAATTGTTCACAAGAGAACCGTATTATTATTGCCTTTATTATGCTTATCCATGAATCATGATCATACGGTATAAAAGGGTAGGGACGCATCTCAATGATATTCTTGCATGACCTTCTTGTGGCCTTTTTAGCACCATCTATAACCATGACCGGTCTCAAGGGTGATTCGTTCTCATGATCTCGCAGCATGAATGATTGAATCGCAGATCGTAACGTCCTCGAAAGATAGAAAAGCCCGGCAAGATCGCATCCCCTGGTGGACACTTCATACAGAAAGCGAGCCGAAAAGTTTCGCGCGCCTCGCTCGCTTGCCGTTATTGAGCTCGTGGGTGAAGTCAAGATTGTAATTAGCCCGAGAGCGCTTTGCAAGTTTTCGAGTTCTGCATCGCGCCCTCCCCTCCCTCGACCCTCGCGCGTATTTGCATGCCGCGGACTTGGGCCGCGACGGCTGCGGGAACAAAACTCGCGCTCAAGTCGAATATGCATAGAGCCGAGGTGGCCAAATATGCGCGGCACGTATCGAAACGTCGAGTCGTCTTGTCGTTCCCGTCATCCCTTTAATGGGCCACGTTTTGCGCTTGCGAGCTCGCGTCTCTCTAGACTCGCACGAACGGGGACTAGTACTCGCTGGCCCGTCCTTTGTTTGGGCAATAGAGGCAGCTTGCGGTTATCCGGTGGAATATACACCGAGGATTGCGCGCAGTTGCATCTTCTAATCCAGAGGTATACGGAATGCCTTGAGCTCGGGCCTCTTTGGAAACGAGACTTGGCTTATGACTTTGCTCTGATTTTTGGCTTCGGCAAGCGCTGGAGATTATTTTGCGCTAGCTTTGCGTGCAAGATTTTGCGAGCACGCTATTGTTTGGTCGAGCTTGTGGATCGCCAAGCTGTACTGCAGCACATTGCATGGTTGGGAATTGCCAAAACTGGACTATTCGCTTTTCGTTGGTTCTGGTGGTTCGAAGCAACCGACACACATCTCAAAAGAGATTGTTGTAACATGTCGTTCAGGGTTTGAGCCGATCTTTACAGCAAAGAGTTGAGAGGATTGGAAGATGGAGTTGTTCGTGATTTACATTATTCATTCTGCGGGATGTGTAGTTTTCATTTTATCATTCGCCAGTATGAGTTCCACGACTGGTCTCATTTTCTGCCATCTTAGACGCATTAGACGGGTTTCATTGATCAATTTACCAGGACTGAAAACTAGAGCTTCGAACCTCTTCAGTAACTAATGAAAGACATCTCTTGTAGCAATAAGACACTCTGTAAGGAATCCCGGACCCAAAATTCAACCAACTGGTTGAAGTTTCCACATTAGCGAGTGGTTGGACATGAAATTCGACCAAATGGTTGAAGTTTCCTGTCAACCACCGGTTGAAGTTTTATTCCAACCGAGTGGTTGAAGTTTTTTTCCAACCGAGTGGTTGAAGTTTTTTTCCAAACCGAGTGTTTTAAATTCAACCGAGTGTTTGAAACTCGTGGTTGGAATTCAACGGGGTGGCTGAAGTTTAACCGAGTCGTTGAATACACGCCCCAGGAGTTGAGGAAGCATTAGGCCCGTAGACGATTATTGAGTCAAAAAAAGGTCACGTAAAATCTGTGATTCAGAGGCCGAAGACACTTCTGATGAGCATGGATGATTCATATTAGAGATGATATTTATCACACACAAATCATTCGTTTTTTTAGTACTCTCGAGTTCTGGTGACTTTTCGAATCGAATTCGGAAAGGGCACAAAAAGGAGTCATCCCTCAAAAAGTTCAACCTCGTGGTTGAAATTCAACCACCGGGATGAAATTCAACCACTTAGATGAAATTCAACCAGCTGGTTGAATGTTTGGTTCGAACACTTGTTTGAATTTTCAACCACGTGGTTGAATTTTCACTCCGGGGGTTGAATATTTTGACTGAGATCCAACTCACTTTCTACAGTGCAGATCAGATGAAGCTTGAATCAATTCACCATCTTCTATATTAGCTTGACATTCAAATATGTTTCACTGACCATAAACTCCCCTCTCCCATCATTAAGCGATCATCAATACAAAGAATCATTCGATTCATCTCCCAGTCGATGAATTGGCCAGTGTACCACGAGAAATTGTGTGGGTGTCAGCCATCAGTATGCATATGAAGGGGGAGACAAAGGAAGCTCGAACAAATCGCGGGGTACGAAAAAAGGGATTGTGAGAAGGAGACGTAGCGCGGACTAGCGCGTCGGGTTCTCAGCCTCTCTGTTAATGCATCGCCTTTGGAATGGCCGATTAATCCCAACTACGGGAAGGAAGTGGCTATAACTCGTCTCCGAGGAAGCATTCTTAATCCCTGTGCACTCTTAATTTTCGGGTTCTAAACCGCCCTCGCCTCGCACATTCTCTTTCTCCGCCCATCGCTCACAATGTCTTCTCTCCCTACCTATCCACTACCGGGATGCCTGCTTACCTTTTCGCACTCATATCTTTTCTCTTCTCGGATTTTTTCTTCGTAGACCTTACTTCTTTCTCCTCTGATCTTCCTTCAATTCTTCATTAACTCGTCAATGGGCATTACTCTTGTTGGGATTCATATTCTTAAAGCTAGGTGAAATCGCAGACTACAACTTTTTGAATGAACCGAATAACATTCATAGGGAGTTGACAAACTTCAATGGATAAGATGAAACAGAAGAAAAGTTTGTTGAGACAATTTACAATGAGATGAGTTTCTCTTGGGATACACGCCAGAGACAACTGAAGGGCTGCGTGGAAGAAGAACCTAAGTGCGGTTAGGCCCTTTTTCCGCACCTTCGTTTTTGAGCTCTGTGACCCATGATCTATCACCCCATGGAAATTTTTTTTTTTAAAAACTTTGGCAACCATGAGAATGAAGAAGGGCCTAAGCGCACTTAGGCCTTCTTGAATGGCAAAAAGGACCTAATGACACTAATAATTCGTTTATGAAAGGGCCTAACCACCAAGTCAAAGAGAGTCGTATTGCTGATGATTTGTAAAAACGACCTAATTGCGGAGATCGATTTTAGAAAGGGCCTCAATCACTCCTAGTGACCGTTTTGAAGGGCCTTTATTTTTAGTCGTCATTGAGAAAAAGGGTCTAAGTAGGAGGTGACTCGCAAAAAGAGTCTAATTGATGCCAAAAATGTTTACAAAAATTGCTCAAATTCACAGGAAGTCATTTATATCAAGTATGGATATTGAAACATGTCCTTCCACCTCAAAACTAAGCACCTCTGCACTCATATAGTGAGAATAAATAGTCCACTTTTTTACATACTCAACACACGTTTCATGTACGTGTGGTAGTATAGAGTATACATGAAACCATCTTGCCGGGGTTGGATATCTTTGGGTTGTGCCCATGGTCATGCTGGAAAAATTTTAAAACATAGGGATTCGATTTGTATATTTTATTTAATTTTTTGGGAAGGAAATGCGCCAAAAAATGACCCAATGTTCATAAAAAGGGCCCCACTGCATTTTTCAATTGTCCCTATTTTTCAATGAATCAATCGGAATGATCCAATTCGTGTTTATTTACTTCGAGAACTGTAACTTCTTCAAAATTAGCCATTTGGATTCACCGAATTATGTCGCAAACGATTTTTCTTCAGTTTTTATCGATTTTCTCGAAATGGCCATTTTGCAGGTAGACTTTTCCTCCACACAGACTCTCAATTGATAGCAGATGCATAATATTTTAATCATCCTCCCTCAAAATGTTACGTCAAAAATTTTGGAGAAGCCCGCTAATGTACCAAAACCGAAGGGAACGTCATCATAAAACAACCCGTTATGTTTGTATCGCACGTGAGGATAATGTCTCTTTAGAATGTTTAATTCATCTCTCGCCATCGAAAAATAAATCCATACCCCACTCCTAGCGGCTGGTATATCACACTCCGTGACCCCGTTCGAACGTACGAGCGTGAGCATTGGCTCGAGCTAAAATTTAACGACGACCCAGGCGAACTCGATACATCCTGTCTCAGAGTAAAGATATGCTCGCTCTCGCGCACTTGGCGATGTAATTCGCCAGCTCGCGGGATGTATGCAAAATCGGATATAATTTTTCGCAGCACGTACGCGAGGCGAGTCTCGAGGCGCCGGGCAATATCACAGCAGCTCGTGCGTCTCTCTCTGCGATTCCGCATAGACACATACATGGAGCCACAGCCAACCAGACGGAGCAGGGCTGCCGGAAGCAACTCACTTATACTCGGGCTCCGAGCACATACACAACCCATTGGTGCGTTACGATCCGAGTGGATGGCAGAGGTGGAGGCGCAGGGGGGCGGCGAATTGGCCGGGGCACGTACGACAATTACCGCGTGGCCTTCCGAGAAAACAGGCCGATCCGCGCCGCGCTGGCTCGGGATTGTTATCTACACGTGTTGTTTATTGATTGCGTCGTTGTCGAGAGCAAGGCGACCCTCCGCGATTCCCTGGCACGGACAACCTCCGCACGTATCTCCGACTCTCTGGACGCTCGCATGCATCTATGCCCGCTCGTGGACTCTGGATACGAACGATACTGCAGTAGCAGCAGTGGCTGGGAAGAGAGAGAGAGAGATGTAGATCGAGGCAGATGGAACGAGGAAGAGAGAGAGGCTCTGGCTCCATTTCGCCTTCCGTTCGGCAGGCGCGTATCCAGCCGAGATACCCCAAATTAAATCTGCCCGCGCGCAAGGCATTTCGTTAGCTCTGCGCCGTCCTTGCCGACTTGCTTGCATATATACACATTTTACAATGCGCAACTCCTTTGTAAATGTGTATGCGATCTCGATGCTGATTATCCATGCGAAATGAGTCTCGGTGCTCTCGCGCAATCAGTTACCTTGCGGCCTATGTACATCCGAAATTCTTTTCAGGTAAGGCGATTTCGTGATTGGGACTTGTACGTAACCGACAAGTGTAATACCAACCTTGGGAATTTTCTTGTTCTGGTGAGAGATGAAGGTAACATCAAAGGATGGTTCAACCACGGATCATGGAGTTGGTTGAAATTTTAGGAATAGTTTTCTTTTTGGTGCCTTAAGACGGAATTCTGAGCCACAGAGTCTAATACCCAATTATTTTCGAAACATGGGCCAAAACATCAGCACTGTCCATATGGGCCCATGTCAAAAGATCATACCTAGAGGGAGTAAACCTCTGTTTTGGCGGCGGCCATATTGGCCCATTTGATTAACATGTAGGTTGTTTGAAATGCGGCCATGCTGGCTGTCCGCTGCCATCTAAGTCAACACGGAGGTTTACTTCTAATAGACATACCTGCAATGCTAATGTCATAGTCTGTAGCTCAAAACCGCCTGATTGGACCATGGGACTTTGGATATCATCTTTTGATAACAAAAGGAGACTATTCCCAAAGTTTCAGTCAAATCGGTGATTTGGAGTTGTGAGCCCCTCCTAGTCATAAACTTTTCATTCTGAGATATAGAATCCTGTAGCAGGCCCATTTCGAGTCTTCTTTCACCATTTTGGACCAAAACCACCCCTTCGGCAGCTCACTCTCTCCTTCGCTTCAACTAGCTCCCTCTGGGTCAACTGAGTGGTGAGTACACTCACAATTCAGATGAATTTTTGGAGATGTGCTTTTTGTAATCCATCCACAAAAATTTGGTTTCTCGTCAAAATAATATAAGTCAATTTATACCTGACTTCATTTCGGGATCAGCGGATCCTTGAACCGGCTTATATGCCTTAGTTTCAGAAATTCTAGAGCGAAGGCGAAAAAAAGATTCAGATAGCTTGATTATGACATAGTGCTACAAAAATGATTATGAGATTATGGTTGTCAATCAAGCAAGAGTCATCAGCGGATTAGCACTCACTTCCATCACGATGCCAGTAAATCTCTCTTGAATCGCACTCTCGCCACCACTTCCTCTCAAATTATACTTCCCATGTGTTTATCATCTCACGTTCTTCCCGAGACCTCTCTCACATTTTTCGTGATGCACTGTCCCGTTGATTCAGCAGCTGCAACGTCCGTTGCACTCGCTAGCTCTCCGTTTTCCCGCGAACACAGCTCAACTCCTCTTGTCCTCTTTTCCTCGCTTTTCTTTCGCAATGGCATCTTGGAGGCCATCAAAGCGACAGAGGGGTCGCTCTTGGCCGGGGCAATTTAATTATTCACCCGAGAGACGCGGTTTCGTGCTCGATCCTCACGCCACAACCGTGCCTACCCCCTTCCTTCTCTCTGTCTTTCTCGCCCTCCGTATCTTCTGCTCCTTCGCGTGCGTATGTAAGGGAGTACCTTACAGAAGAGGAGAGATAGAGACGGAGAAAGGGAGAGATGATGGCGCACGAGTGACGCCGGCGCTGTCTTTTCTTGCCTGTCTCTGACGAATGCAGGAAGGAAGGACGTGATAAAAAATCCGCGAGACTGCAGAGAGAGAGAGAGAGAGAGAGAGAGAGAGAGAGAGAGAGAGAGAGAGAGAGAGAGGGGAGGGGGGAGGGAGGGAGAGAGAGAGAGAGAGAGAGAGAGAGAGAGAGAGAGAGAGAGAGAGAGAGAGAGAGAGAAAGAGAGAGAGGGCGTTTTGTAGGGGCGTCGCGTTGCAGCCGCGCTGCCCGTTATCTCTCGCGCAAGCGCCACCACGGCCAAGCACAATCGTCACTGCCGGCGACCATAAATTTGCCGAGCTTCGTACCCATTGCCTCTCTCCCTCACGCTCCAGTTCGTCGGCCTCGTCGTCGTCGTCGTCGTCGTCGTCTCGTTCGCCTTCAATTCGAGCCATTGAAATTGAAAAGCTTCCTCTGCAAACTTTCCTAAAAATTCGTTTACGGATTGCCACTTCGCGCCATTAACTCCTCCCTTGGACTCGCTCTGCGCCAGTGCCTCTCCTGTCCCGTGTGAATTTCCTCGATCCTGTCTTTCTTTTTTGTGCTGCCCCGAGGATACCGAGCGCGTCTGATTCAACATCAGCGGCGAGCAGCTGACAAGTTTTACGACCAACTCCTTTGCTTAACTCGCGCGGAGGAATCCTCTCTTGTCTAAATGTGCGATTCAAACGCGCACAATTCAGTGTAGAAAGGCAAATTTCTTTTCAATGACTCTTACAAACAAGATCAATTGATTCGATTTGAGGGGTCTGAGTGGTAACAGCACTGCTTTTGTCATTCTCTGCCGACTTTTACATCGAAGTTGAGATGAATGGTCTACTTATCAACCGAGACAATTTTATGGTCAAGATTTTGGTAGATTACGGGATCTACAGTATACCAAATTACAGTCGTCGTGAAAGACTTGAACAGCCTATTCATGACATACATTGATGTAAGCTATTTCCAACAGTCTGATGGTTCATTTATTTGAAAAAATCAAACATACAGTAAACTGGGGTGACTCCGGCCACCCCGGCCTGACTTCGCCACGTTTTCTTTTTGCTCTAACTTTTGACTGATTCATCCCAGAACATTTTGCAAAAACTCATTTGAAAGATACGGCGTAGAGCTTTCAAGTGAATTTCTGCAGAATGTTCTTGAATGCACCAATCAAAAGTTAGAGCAAAAAAAACGAGTGGCCGAAGTCACCCCAGGGTGGCGGGAGTCACCCCAGTTTACGGTACCCGAGATGTTGGGTTACCGAATGGGCAGTATGTTGCATTTGTTGTAAGAATAGTAGAGCATTTTTCAAACAAAGTAAAGCATGAGAGACATCGAGGAGGGGTTTCACAACCTCACTTGATCCAAATATGATTACTGGGATTCAGGGCAATGATAGTTTGTTGTGGCAGGGATAATCTGATATAAAGATTCTGTGAGGTACAGGATGGTATTCATTCGAATACAAATAGGACAATTTGTTTGAGAGTTCTGAAATGAGAATAGACCGCAAATATAAACAAAAAGATTAAAGAAATTTTTGAGTTTTCCATACGGTACCGCGAGTTTCTGCCGGTGGAAAACGCCCGCGAAGTAGATAAGGTCTGGAACTAGTCAGACATGGCAAGCAGGACCACTGACAGGTTTTCGGTAACTGAATTGCTGATTGCTTTCATTCTTTCAAGTTCGCTGTAATGAACTATCATCATCTATGTTGAATCCGTTATATGAAATGAAGGGGCATTATGACAGACTTCAAGTAGATTTCAAAACATTCTTCCATAATTATGGAGGGGAAATCAGCAACAATCACAGAGAGAATAATCATGATGATGTTTATCATCGCGATGATTGTCCATCATTGCAGTAATGCTAACCACAATGATGGAAGGAATCAAAATCACTCAAAATTGAATGAGACTCTATGAGGCAACCTCGTCATGTTCCTCTCCAGCCTTGATGGAACATAATCTTGCACATGTCTGAAGAGATACTCGAGTCAAACTAATAATTCAGAACGGCTGTATGAAGGCCCGAGATGGATCCACAGGGAGCGCTTCGAAATTCCTCGTCGGAGCGCTACCCCCTCGGAGCGCGGCCGCAGAGGAGTAAATCTGCGAGACCGCAACAATTCTCGCGCTCTCGCTCAAGCGCTCGTTTTCGTCTCGGTAGCAGGTGTCGACGTTGACTCGTCGCTCCATCCCACAGCGTCGGGTCGACAAGTTGAGCCTCTCCACCCTCTTGTCGCCGCCTCGAGCGACGCAGTCTCCAACACCGCAGCTCGTCGCTGCTGTGCTCTGCGGCATGCCACCGCGTGTCGCGCGAGCAAGATGGATTTGTCACGCATCGCCGTCGTGCCGTTCTAGTCGATAACGTGACGAGTATAGCACCGTGAACCGACTCGCTCGGCTTCCTCGCTGGCACTGCTTTAGTCTACGTAGAGGTATGTAGGCACATACCTTGCGGGTCGGTTCCAGGAGACGGAGGGGTACTCAATTATTAGAGTCAGATCCGGTGTGGTAGCTCGACTTGTGACTTCGTGAAAGGTCTTTGATGTCTTGGTTGTGACTTCTGCACTGCATTAGTTGCGAATTTAGATTGTATCATTCAGCAACATTTGGTGACTCTATGATGGGGGAATTCTGAATACAGCTGTCGTGGTCAGAATGTTTCCTCGATTCTGATGTAGGGGGGAGATACTATAAATGACTCGACAGATTTGTCTAATATTTTTTATTCATGCAAAGATGGTGATCCAGCTGCTCACGATCTGATGATACATGGTCAAATTTTTGAATTAATGAAGTTCCCGGCTTTTTTCATGGAATTAACTACACCTTTCACATTGATGACTTGAATATTTTAGGGAATTCACAGAAAATAACATGACTGTATTAATTATTCGAATGCGAATTCCTAATGAGATGTTTCGAGGACTGTTTAATTGAGTAAACACTGTATTGCCATCTTGAGAAGTCACAGTCTTATGCAGCCCTGACTTGAAAAAATAAGTCATTTCTAATGAATCGTGAATTTGAGACACTAGGAATGATTCGTTCCAGAGATGACTCATAAAGAATGATTCCATAAAAATCACTCATTAAAAATGACTCACTAGAAGAATCTGAAAAAATCGTCAGCTATTAATGCATCGCATTGAGTTGTCTAATCTGCACTCAAGTAGGTAGCAAATTTTCCCAATCAAATTTCCTCAATGAGTCATTTTTAATGAGTCGTTTTCAAATTAATTATTTCTCAGAATGAATTGTTTCTAATTTTTCAAATCTCTGAGTCATTAGAAATGAGTAATTTATTTAGGCAGGAGACGTGAGCTTTAATATGAAGTGCATGAACAGGAGACTCTAGCAGTGGAAGATTCAGCTCACAAGTTTGAATCCCAAAATTTTTGTAGCTTTACTATGATTATTAATCATTATACTATGGTTTGATTCTACAGGATTCTTGACCATGACTCGGTTTTTGGTTTTTATGAGATCAAAAATCATCAGAGCCATCAGGGTCATCATTATCGTACCTCATGTTAGATTCAAAGAGATTTTATTGTTAGAATAGTCACTGTGCGCATGGTCAATTACTACCAAGGATCCCAATGAGATCAACCTGGGCTTATTCTTCGTTGGAGCCCAGAAGATAACCAAATGTGACAGATTTACATTCTTGTAAAATATAATCATCATCGAGTCTCGCAAAAAGGGTTTTGATAATTTTGATTTGGATCATACAACAAAGAGAAGAACATGCTCCGACTGTTGTCAGGAATGTACTGAAATCCATTAAACTCATGAGGGATACCATACATCCAGAGACTTAATTTGCAAATTTTGCAAACTTGACCAACCCGCTCTTGAAATATTGATTTTGGCTTCAAATTGAGAGAAATACGTTCGGACGTTGTGAATTAATATGGACCTGTTCACGGATACTCAACGTTTTGTTGAACTGGTAATTTGTCGAATAACCCAAAAATCGCCGCATCTATTCCACATGGTTATTGAGAAGAAAATTCTTGTAACCCATCCTGATGTAGAGTACGGACATGCTGAGAGACAGTATGTAGTGTTGATAGTCTTGAAAGAATCGCTCTGTAATAAAATCTCTCTCGACCTGAGTCATAGCAATCTGTGATCAATAGTGAAAAATTGATGGGTGGTCTAGTTGGAACTCTTATAATCTCACAAATTTTCATGGGACATTCAAAGTTCTCTCCATGGCAAGATAAAAGTCCGGAATAAAAATAACACAAGCCACCAGCGTCGTGCTGTACCACTAATAAAAACACGGTTTGTTGCAAATTGTATCTAGCGAATCGATATAGCATTGGCTAAATCCGCTCAACAGATCTTTAGTCATAAAATCAAGACTAGAAACCGAATTTTTGCGAGAGTAGAGGAATCCTCGAGGGAATCCTATACCTAGTGCGAGCTTGATTCATGCAAGTGATTGGAAGCTACCAATCACTTGCATGGGTTGATTGGAAGTTTTTAATCAAATGCGTGAGTTGGTTGGAACTCCAATCAGAGACCCGGATTGATTGGAACGTTCCAGTCGCTTGCAACTAACTTTTGATTGGAAGAGGTTTAGAGTGTATCTAGATTCTCAAAAAGTTTGCGCTGTGCTGGCGTGCCTGCAGCATTTTGCAATCCTGTTAACAGAAATTTAGAAGAAAAGGACCCATGTCACCAAAACCTTCTCTCCTCGTCAATCCCATGGACCTAACCCTCCATCCTCCAACAACGAAGCGCCTCCAACCTCTTGCCAGGCACGCGAGCCTCCTCTCACCCTGGACACGCGTCAGCAAGCGATCTTGCCGAGCGAGTGCGCGGGCAACAACGCCATCAAGCCAGCTTCGGCTCATCTAAACACTTTACGAGCCGAGGGCTGCAGAGGGTAAGCCTTGGCTCCTCCGGGCTGGCGTCTGGCCCGATCAGTGTCACGCTCGTCGCGGCGCTCTATTGGCAGCGGCAGCCCGTTAACGCCCGTTGCCCTCGCATCCGCCGACGCCCACGCGCGCAACGTACGAGGGCCGTGCGAGGGTGGGAGATATTGCATAGCGCGAGCTAGGGCCGTCTCGGCCTCCCGTTATACGTCGTCGTCGTCGCCGCTCGTCGTGACCCGATATCATCTAAGGGACGCTGAGCGCGCCGATTAAACGTGTCAAAGCGCGTCTCCTGCTCGCTACGTGTGGCTGCATGGAATTGCTCTGGGCGACGCTGCTGCTCGTCCCCCGAGGCCAGAGTGGAGCCAACGCCATACCTCGTCGCACTTCTCCACGGATTCTCGCTTCGTTAAGCGCGCCAAGCGAGTATGGAGACAAGAGTGTATGGAACTAATTCACCTGGGCGAATGCCCTTTTTGCCGGCGGTGTAATTGAAGCGAGGTGAGATCCGCAGGGCATCACACTCCCAGTGGGAGGTTCACCCGGTGAGCGAGGTACATGCTCTTCGAGCAATCGCTGGTTTGTGGGGATTGACCGTGGTGATACTTGTCCAGGGTCCGAGGGTC
>JAPYYZ010017392.1:0-11791 GCA_030522705.1 Eretmocerus eremicus | reverse complement strand
TCCTTGTTTCAAATGCGAGTTAATACCTCAGTTGTACGCACACTAATTGTTAAATCCTTTTCAGCATTGCTCATGTGACAAAATTATGCTACCACACGTCCCGGAATTTGGGAATACAATATTTTTTGTAGGCATAGTTCAAGTCATCCAAGCACGTACACGGTGCACTCGTTCAGATGACCTAGAAGAGCATGTACATACGAAGCGGATATCTTTGGATAGTGAAAACGGAATACCTGTAATTGACACGGAAATCATTATGTAAATCTCTCGACTTTTTGAAACAAGTTTCACGTGTAGAATTCTTTGCAATCTCCTTTTTGATGCGCAGCGGCTTTTATGCAAATGGCTCCGCGCGTTCTTTTTCCTTTCTTTCCGATATCGCTCTCCTAGATCCGTGCTTTTAAAACCTCGAGCACCAGGGGAATATACGCGTACCTATCTCTCCTCGTCCGACTCAAAGGGACGCAAATGACCCGTGCGTGAAAGTCGCTCAAGTGCAAACATGTCGAGTGGTGATTTTCGAAGCACAAAGCGAAAGATTTTACGACGACGAGGCAAGAACGAATCATAGAAGAGTGGAGCTGGGCGTTCTAGTTTTAGAAGCGAAATAATGAACAGCCAAAAGATCTTGAATGGATTCAGTATCGAGGGCTCAACTTGTGACCCACATCTCAATTGCATTCAAGTGAATTATAGTTCTGGTTACTCTGCATATTTGTTGTTACAGTGAGAAACCAGAGCCCTACTAGGCAAATTTTCATTGATCGAATTGAGAAATGCAGGCTTGTAAATGTATCATCTAAGCCATCTATAGTAAATCTCATGATTCTTTCCTTGTCATCGTGTGATATTCAACTGGCATACATTTACGGTTGGACGTTATGCAACAAAACTTTCTGGGAGAACCAGGACGCACAGAATCGGGCTGAAGCATCTATAACGAAATGCCGGCAGTAGAAAAGTTCGTTGCTCCGTAATTTTCTTGCGACACAAGGGAAATGTCGAAGTTGAGGGAAAACTTATCGCCATTGCGGTTCTTGTATTTCGCAAAACATAGCCGCGGAAAAAAAGAAAGCCACTGCTGGTCGACAAGCGAAGCCACACTTTGGCCGGAGCTTCGCAGATAGTGAAAAAAGAGAATACAGTGCATGCGGTGTGCGAGCGCCATAAAGAGATAAAAAGTCGGCGCCGTTTCATTACGCGTTAGGGGCCGTCCATATATTACCGCACCAGTTTTAGCGGTCGAGAAGAGGAGTCCATCGAATTCATTTCAAATGCAAGTCTAGCGGTTCTACAATCAAGGAGGGTAAAAAATCGTACAAAATCTGGTGACTTAGTATTTGGACTACCCCTCAGAAGCAGCGCTGTAAAGCAGCAGCAGCACAACGATTGCGACGCAAGTGTAATCCAGAATGGGTTGTACAGGGGGCGAGACAGCAGGACGTCCGCGCTGCGATAAGGCCGGGGCCATAAATCGAAATCAGCGAATAATGCAGATCCCCGCGCAATGTACATACCCACGCCCACAAATTCAGCCGTGACTCGAGGCCAGCCAATAGCCGTCGTGTAAATCCTCCTTAGGAGCATCTCTCTATCGCTATGCCTGGCTCTCGGCGCATTTGAATGCAAGGCAGAAGGGCGAGCTCTGCTGCAGAATTAGGAGGTGCGCGAGCGAGAATTTGCATGGCAAAGTGAAAATGTCTCTGCGCGAGCAGCGGGCATTTTCTTGTTTATAACGCGCCGCAGCCAGAACTTGCCACGTTTTATTGGACGCCGCACTCCGTCTCTGGGCAGTTTGCGAAGTTTGGCATTGGAGAGGTATAACTCGACTCGGTTAGCGGAACCCTCAATTTGCTGAGTTAGGACTTGCAAAAGGAGAGTAGCTGCTCACTCGATGGAGGCGTACTCCCACCAGAGTCTCTCTCGTTACAGGAGTTGAGGTAGCCAGAGAGAAATTCCCTCTGCTGTGAATTTTAACGGAAAGAATGAATTAACGCGAGGAGGTGGGTATGAGACGGGGACGATCGAGAGATTGAGTCGTGCAATCGGAACTCTTGTTATTTCAAATGAACCGCTCGCGAGCATTGCTGACCATCATCATTCCTCACTGATGTGGAAGGATCTACAAATACCTGAACTATCCGAGAGTGATACATACGCAATGAGACAATTCTTTCCATCCTCTGGAGCTTATCGTGTTGCCAGGAATAACTAAAGTGGGAGCTGATTATGATTCGTGACAACGACGAAGACCACAATCGTCAAGACTACTGCTGCTGATTAATCGTACGAAACCTAAAATCATCAATTTATCAACATAATTTTTTATTGTGGTTTAAAATCACAAAGATTACGAGAATAATTTTCCCCATCAATGCGATGCGAAAGGTACGGCCAAACCTTTACAAAGCTCTCGGCGAATGAATAAAAAAGCGGCGGCAGCTCGATCGCACTTTTCCATTTTGCATTGATTCCATTCGTTATTCATTGGTTTCGAGAGGCTGGCAACACTCCCACAACGAACACGTCGACAAAGCAAATCCGACGCACGCGCCACGTCCACAACAGAAGAGCCGAGTGCAAAAAAGCGATATAGGCGCGAAGCAAAAAAAGCTCGGCCGCTTTGCACGCCCAATGTCGAAGCGACGTGCTCTAGTCTTGTCAGTCGTGGGCGTTGAACGTCACACCTCTCGTCCCGCATAACGAGAAACGTGGTCAGATCGGCAGCAAAAAGCTTATCGCCGCGACTCGCTCTTCGAAAAAGCCCGCACGCCCGAACCATCCAGAGCTTTTCGATTCGCTCGTTAATACGCGATTCCTCAGGCTCTAAAGACGAAGGGCTTCTGCTAGGATTTCAATTTTAATTCAATTCTGAAAGTCATATCACAATCTCAACATTGGTTGTCAATACAATCACACGTTGTCCCTCTCGGGTCTAGAGTTTTCTCCTGATAGTTGTTTTTCAGCCGAGAAAAGAGTCTGGCGGAAAAATGAAATACCAAGACTCGGGTGGAACGTTTTCTTGGAACCTCGGCACTTCCTCTTGCGGTCAATTGAAATTTCTCTGTGCAACCAGGTCATGCGGCGCAGTAAAAAGCGAGCACGACAATCTATACGCGCCAGTCAGCTCTTTTCTTTACGAGTTCATTTGGTTCTCTTTATTTACCTCCCAAAACAATAGCAATGCCTGGCAACGGTAATATTTTTCCATAATGAGTGACTACCTGAGCTCCGATGGGATCCAAGAGAAGCTGATTTTATGAGGATTTTAAAGACTTCGATTCCAACCGTAATCCTTTAAACAATGAAAATGAATTCATCGAAGCGAATGATCACAATTAGTCAATAATACAATCAAGCTACGAAAATATCAAATTGCATATTGATCAGTTGCATCACGAGGAAGAACAGGGAGGAATTATGAATATCTAACGAAAATAAGCAGAAAAAGTTTGTAGGGATCTATCGCAAAAAGTGAGATCATCATTCCTACTTGGCCTCATTTCCATCTTCTTCATTCTACTCTACTATATGCATCGATAAAAGTCCCTAGAATCCCTTCTGGTTTTCATGCGGAGGTCTGTATTTATTCAAGTTTATCTAAGAAGACCTGATTCCCCGCTACTTTTCAGTCTTCACTGCAAAATCAAGGCTTCGAGGCAGTGAAAAATTTCGCTTTCATTTTGGAAGTCAGAGGAACAAACGGTTGCCTTTGCCATTACTATTTTTCCAGAGCTATTTTTGAAAGCTTCACGCTACGATACACTTGAAGAATTTACGGACGCAAGTTCTCTCTTGCGTCAGCAGTTTCCATCTATAGCTTTTCACAGTTGGTCGGTTCGGAATAGAGAAAGACCGGTGTTGGTGTTAACGATGGCTACGCCCTTTTCTCACACTTTGCGTTGCGATCTATTAGCACTAATGACTCCGCGTGGCAAAAATACAATGGCGTCAGTCAAGATTGAATATTGCTTGGCAACTCGGAAGCCTATTGAAAAACGGGACAATATGCTGGGAAAATCCACGAGACTCGAAAACTTGAGATGCTGATAAGACATTGATCAATACCTTCATCTATATCGTGCTAGTGGGAATGCGCAGGAGATGATTGATGAGAGATGGAGATTTAATCATTGCATGAAGCATAGTCATGTGCACAAGATTATAGCATCACGATTGTTCTAACGTCTGGATCAAGTTGGATTGGAAAATCACGAGGATCGAGATGTACTCTGGCACGAAAAAGATTTTGAAATCAGACGGATACTTTCATATTTCTTACCTTACTCCTCATGGGACCCTGACCCACCGATCGAATGGCATTGATTTTCATAAGATCAAGCGCTTACCTGAAACACACAAAAAAAAACATTTTAATTTTCTAATCTCAAGGAGTAGGCATGGAGTATCGAGTGCAGGTAAAATTCGGCAGTGAATCAGGTCCAGCAAAGCATTAGTCTCTTCTCTCGGAAAAACTCTAAATGAACGCTTTGAATGGCCAATTCGACTCTCGCGGGAATAGCACAGAGGAAGTGTACTTCGGAGACCTTCACTTCGCGTTCGAGTAACTCGATTTCCTTCCTCTGATGGATGAGCTCGTTGATCCGCTAGAGGCGATCAAGAATCGAGAGAGAGAGAGAGAGAGAGAGAGAGAGAGAGAGAGAGAGAGAGAGAGAGAGAGAGCCGAAGCCTTTGAAGCGAGTCAGGAGTCGGGAAGAGGGCGGAAGCGTCGCAAACGGGTTATCTCGCAATCGCTCCTTCCGGGGACGACTTTTCGGAGCCAATAAATTAGGCGCCTCGTGCGAGAGAGCGGAGCCACGCTCGAGCTCACAGCGAATCGGCGGAGAGCAGTCGAGTAAACGCCAATCGCGCGAGATCTGCAGCCGAGCTACTATCGAGCTACTGCAGCTGCACCGCGTCTCGCTCACTTCATTTGCGAGGGCGAATCGGGCCTGCCGCCGCTCTCGAAGCCCTGTTCCATGCGACTTGCTCCTCTTGCCACTGGCATGAGCCAAATCCCGGCAGATGAATAATTTAGATAAATACCTCGTGAGAGCTCCTGGCTCTTTTCTCTGACTCCTCTGCTGCCTCTCTCTCTCGAGAGTGAATTAGCAGTGCGGGTACAAGAGGATAATGAGATTTTTTGATCAGTCCTCTCGCGAAAGCGAGGGAAGAGGGTAGATGCGCGTTACAGTTGTCGAGGTAATGTGAACAGCACGAGTTCTTGGGAGGCAAAGGGTGTGATGGAGGCAGTCTGTGTCTAGGAGACGCGAAACTCGTATGAGTGTGGGGGATGACTGAAGCAAACTCGAGGGAGAACTCCTTGTGTAACACCAGACCTCATCAACTTCAATTTGCGCGAATCATACGTGAGCGAGAACACGAGATGAGCTCGGTGAGAGAGAAGTAATTGCATCTTCCATTTGATTGTTGAGTTTCATTGATGGGAGTTGATGCACAGCCTGTTCTGATTTACAAATGAGATACTGAATTTCGAACTTATCTTCATTGAAAATCAAAGATTGATCAACTATCTAGAGGTCGATCCTATAATTGGAATGAAAAGGACGTTCATGCCACGATTGCTATGAAATCGTTAGGCAGCATGGAAGTATGGCAAAAATTGAAAATTTTCGGCCGATGTTTGAATTTGAAAGAAATTTGATATTTGAAATCCATTAACTATTCGAATTGTAAGCCGGGGCTATTGGAATTGGAATGAAAGAAAAGTAGAACAAAATGTGCAAGCTAGCAAATCGATTCAGTGTCGGACATGATGAATTTCCAACAAGAATCCGATGGAAAGCGCATGGAGGAATTTCCGCTAAAACGAGGCGGAAAAAATTCCTCGCAGACCGGATTCTCTTCGTGTGGCTCAATAACGATATGGGATTACCAATAAACAATTTATCGTGTTATACATGGAATCGACCCTTTTTTGAGAACACAATCAATCCATTCAAATAAGACATATTTCGCCGAGTATTTTGCAGTAGGTACCAAAAATAACTAGTATGAATAGAGGAAGGAATATTGATTCGTAGGGCTCATAGTCAAGTCTTAAAGTATCATCCTTTCACAGAAAGAATAGGATATTTGAATGTAAAATGTTGGATTCTGAAATATTGGAGAGGCAGCCTACATCAAATATCCTCGATATTTCTACGAATAAGCTTGTGAACTACTTTTCGAAGATATTCCGAATGTAAATGAGGACTTTCCTGAATTCTGAAAATTTTCAAGACTATTATAGGTCTCTATAGAATGAATTTCCTAACCGTAAAATTTTTGGGAGAGCAATTAAAGCTGGAATACTTCCAAGACCGTTCAAAGAAATTAATCTCTGGAGAAGATTCTACTTCTTCTTTCGCTGGATGAGGTTACAACTACACTACACTTGAATGATTCCTTCTCATTATATTAAAGGTGGATTACAAAGTAAAATCTCGACCTCTTGCTTTCATCTATCCCTTTGCGCTTCGAGCTGTCGTCGAGGTCTTCTCCGGGATGAAAAAGGATAAAGAAGATGCTATGCTTTGAGCACTAAGAAGTGGATCGTCAGCAGAATGGATGGCGAGTCGGAATTTTTAATTACAAGTTCTGCAAGCTTGGAAGAGTAGATGAGTATGGGGTGGCAAAGGAGACGTACTGAAGGAAACCTTTGGGAGACTCAACATTTTTCGAATCCTTCTCAAAGAGGGGTGTTCGATCACTTACTAGAATGAGGAAAGTCTGGGGTTCAAATTATCTACTTTTACTATAGAAAATTGATGTTTTGCTGATGAAATTAGAGTCAGTTCTTCTTCTTCAACTCATATTGTCGAACTATTTCTCAATTCGAGTATTCAGAATTCAAAAACCTGAGCTGACAGAAATTGGATGGAAAATTATCATATTCTGAACTGATTGCACAGGAACCTATAAAAAGAGTCGAAGAAGTTATCGCTCTCTTTTCTTCTAATTTCATAAGCTCATAGAAATCTTCCGCAAAACTCCTAGTGTCCTGCAGCAAGACTGCTCCTGTACGTATTGAACCTCGTAAGCTCCCAATTGAAAACAAATTATTATACATCATAGAAGGTCTTGAGAGATTCCATCAAACATTGTGTTTTGCAGACTCAAAAACTTGCGAACAGGCCCATCGATTCACCCCAAAAGTTCAGCGCTAGAATCGTGAGAATTGATCAAATTGAATTGGAATTTGACATAGGCTGAACATAATAAAGTTTCAAAAGATGAGCACCACAAGTCTTTGCGCAAGCTGACGCATTAGTCATTCATGTCGACCACTCGTAGTGCGTTTTGTTCCTCTATGTCGCTCGCGCTAATGGAAAGCTGCTTGTGCTACGCACGCAAAAGGATTTGTGTAATATTGGCCGCAGCAGCGGCGGCCGCTTTTGCATTTCACGCCGCAATTTTCGCGAGTGCAAAAAGGGGGCGTGAGACGAGATCCGGCAAAGTGATGGCAAGGCGCCAATTTCGCACACGCTTTCTTGCCTCTGATAACTGCATTGCGTGATTGACATAAAGGATTTTTATACCAAATTTCCCTTGTAATTGATTGGGCCTCCCAGTCTGTTTTTACCTGTCTTCTGAAAGGGAAAGGGCGCGCTGAATGTCGCATGTAAGTGATGAAAGAAGCAAAAAAATAACGGAAAGTTCAGATTTTTTCGGCTCGAGAATATTACGTTGATCTACAATGGACATTTTGCATCAGCTAGGCTGATTTTTCCCTTTCGAAAATTGTCCAAATGACGACTCAGAGTTTATCAATCATTTCGATGCCATATCAGCTCATGCGTATTTCGCGATGTGCGCATCGTTGCGTTTAATTGAATTCAGTAGAATATATAAATTCAACACGGAATACTTTGTCGGAGACTCGAGCTGTACCAGTTCTCAACCGTTCCCTCGATATGCATCCGTGAATGGTAACTGAAATTCGTTCGTTTCGATAATTTGGCGAATGAAATACATCATCGATGGTTGCAAGGCTTTCGTCAGTATGAATATTCATTTGCTTTTCTGCCAATCGAAAAATCCAATTCACCAAAAGTATCAAGTCATGCAGAATTACAATTTCCATCAAGATGAACATCATTTCGTGCAGCGACGATGAACCGAAATTCGATACGATTGATTCCGCGTTGGAAAAGGAAGCCATCATTTTCCCAATAATTAACTTTGGGATGAAACGGCAACATGCATTCGCTTCACCGAAGATCACTGTGATTTGTGCAAGCCTCTCGTACTAAAATATTGGCAAAAATAATTCTACGAGGAGGCGCACGTAACAAATATGCGCAGCTCGTGATCCCATCCTTTTTGGCACATGCGGCGACACAACAGAAGTGTACGCACAAAAAGCCCGCGAACGATCGCGCGGCGTATGGATTTACAACTTTAATCAGAGAGAATTTTGTAGCGAGCTCGAGCTACCCCTTGACAGAGAGAAAGAGCACGAGAGAGAGAGCTCTCGCCGGCTTCGATTTTACGCGCGGTCTCCGGGGGCTGCTGCAGACTCTCTGCTCATCGAAAACGTCGGGACTGCGGGCTCCCCCGCGACGAGTCTGTCTCGCGAGCGACGACCTGGAATTTAATAACGCAAAAAAGGCGTCATATGCGTGCCCGATGTGTCCGCCCGGTATTCGAGGGTGGCGCACGTATAGCCGCCGCTGCTCCGCAGTGTGTGCTTTATGCCCCAATAAAGCCGCGCCACGGGACACGATAAAACTTTCAGCTTTTTCACGCGCGCATCCACACGAGAATAGCGCAGAGAGAGAGCCGCGCTCTATGCGGCCGTTGCCGCCGACGCTTATTAGATGGCTTATGCTGGAACCCCCCATATACCCGAGTGCCGCCTCCCGCTCGCTTTCTCTCTGCGCGAGCTTTTTTCGCGAAATTGGCTCTGAGCTGCGCGGGCTTGATTGAGATATAAATTCTATGAGCGCGTCGAGCTGTGCTGCCACTGCTGCGGCTATCTGCTCGCGCGGATTCGATGTGTGAATTTCATTTCAATGTAACGCGACATATAGCCGAGCTAGAGCTTTGGAGAATTGAGTTATTCGATGGCGGAGGCTTCCTGGATGTGTTACTCCGCAGCTGAAATATTCAAATCCAGCTCCCGCGGTGAAATTCGACTTTGTTACGCGGAATCTGCGAGTTTTACTACTGGCTAGCCTGGCTCATGCATGCAAATCAGAATTTCGTTTTCAAATTTAACCGCGAGAGCTACCTGATCTCCAGAATTTTTGGTGGAAAGAGGAAAGTTTTGACCACACGCACAGAAGGAATTGTTAGTCAAGCGAAAGAGGAGTGAGCAATCTTTGTGCGAGGATCGATACCAACATTTTGGAAATCTGTCTACCCTTCAGAGTAAAAGGGGGAATTCCTTAGAGCTTTAGAACAATACTTGCTGCCCACAAAAAATGACTGAGGGATTTGAGACATTAGATATGACTCATTTGAAAAATGACTTTCTAGAAATGACTAATTAGTGAAATCTGAAAAAATCCTCAACAATCAATGGATTCTATTGAATTTTCCAATCTGCGTCCGAGTCTGTGGCACATTTATTTTAGTCAGATATTTTTTAATGGGTCACTTCTAATGTCTCAAATACCTGGTCATTACAAATGAGTCATCTTTTGAGGCAGGGTAGTTCAGAGCAAACGTGGGTCGTTAGCCTCGACCAATGTGACTTTACTCTTGAATGAATTGTTCACGCAGGGGAGTGCACCTGAAATCAGGTCACCAAATGGTCACATTGACTGAAAAATCACTCCTCTTCAGATCTGCCATGATTTTTAACTTCTCTAGGATTTTCAAACTAAACCTTAGCTCGCTCAGTCAAAGATCTAAAAAATGAGCTAAATAATATCCTATGGGGATCAATTACGAACGAGTCATTTAGAACTCACTAAGGAAAGATTTTTCGATGCACGGAGACATTGGGTACACTTGAATCAAATTATGAATGCTTCCTCAGAATAATTACCGATACTTGCCGAGTCTGACTCGTCTTTAGGTGCCATCTGAGACGGTACTTACGAGATAGAGTAACAAGACTTCATCATTCTTCTTCTACACTTGAGAAAACTTCCAAGTATCACTGCAGACGAACAAACGCAGAAGCAGACCGAGACGGGGAACAAAGTGTCACGGGAAATCAACTGTTTCGTGCAGAGGACTCGGATCCGTGTTGTCGCGTCGATGAGAATGGTGAATGGGCTGACCGTTAGAGTAGAAAATATCCCAAACGGATCGACGCAAACAAGAAAGCGTCTCTTTGCCATGGGAAGATCACGCGGAGCGATGGGAGCCCCGTAAACGAAGCAAGCGCCACCACAAAGAGCTCAATCCCGAGAGCGGGGCCTGCACAATGTAATACGGCGCCGCGGGAGCATTACGAGCGTCGGCTCCGCAGCTCCGGTTTGATTCGAGCGAGGATACACCTCGATGCAGCGGAGCGAGGCTCGCCGGGCCGTTGTCTCTCATTTTCTTGCGGCGAAAATAAAAAGAGCGTGACGGCTGTGCCGAGGCGGCCCGACGGCAATGACAGTACGAGATCGCCGCCACCTTTCCGCGCGCCGCATCATCGCGACGAGAGCTATGCCGCGGGCCGGCATATCGCGCGACGGCTTGGCAAATATCCGTCACGCGGTTGTCACGCCACTTGGCCAGCCGGCAAAAAAGAGGCAGGAAGAGAGAGGGTGTCGAGCTCGCGATACCGTCCTGACGTTCTATGGACTCGTTGGGCACCTCAAAAGTAGACCAGATCGTCGGGGATAGGCAAATTTCCTGGGCTTGAGGAGAAAAATGCACAGCAGGGTTTTTGAGGTTATGCTCATTGGAAGACGCCTCGGATAACTCTGTAAGGGGGAATATAGGTGCATTGTTGGAGGCATCGGCTGATTGGGTCGAGATGAATTTCCAGAAGTGTGTCAAAATCAAGGGGGTGAGTTAGCACTATATAATGGAACAAATACTGGAGAGATCGTGCTGATGTTGACTACATTGGCTGATGGTGAATCGTTGTCATTAACCGCATGCAGGATACGCTGCAGAGGAGCCGATACGTTCCCACGCATTGAGCGTTTTTCCCGGTGTAAGGTATCAAGGCTAAGAAGACGTTGCTATGGCTTCAGATCGTTTTTGCTCTCCTGCTGTCGCTCTCTGTGCGGCCTCTATCAGCTCTTCAAACACGAAAAAACGTTGCATACTAAAGGCCCTGAATACCGCTTCGTCATCGGCAAGGAAAATTCATCGTTCTCATGACCCAAGCTAGTGGTTCGACAGACACGTCTTTCAAGATCAAATTCACGCTGCATGATAGCCATCGGAAAATTTAGACCATTGATAATGGATAGTACCATATTAATTGGGCGACGACTCGTTTCCTTTATTCTTCGTTTGCTACTCAAAAGATTCATCGTGTAAGAGGTGTTGAACAACACTTTTCAGTCATTAAAAACATGCAAGCTTGATTCATAATTATATTGATAGCAATCAACGTTCAGAATTATACTTCGCGGCATTGGCGCAATCAGAGGTGCTTTGATGGAAAAACAAGGAACCGACCAACGTGCTGATCAAATCGAATAAACGAATAAACGGGACTTGACTGTATCTTAGGGTATTTGAATTGTAAGAGAATTTTGAAAAACGGGAACAATGTTGACTTTTCATGTACTTTAGGGAAGATTTTTGCGATATTTTAAGTGGTGATAGCAGCTTGTGAAGTTTCAAGAAATGCGTCCTCTCTCCTTCATTGAATTACCTGCAACTT
>JAPYYZ010017349.1:0-10302 GCA_030522705.1 Eretmocerus eremicus | reverse complement strand
GAACCCCGAGGGAGTGGAGGATGTTTTTGTAGAGGATTTGATGTCTACTATCACTCCAGATCTTTGCGAGTTCTCTGACTACATTCTCGAGAACTACATTCAAGATGGCGCAAAATTTCCTTCGGCCATCTGAGCATCGCATCTGAATATTTGTGTTCACACCACAAACGCATGCGAATCATTTCACGCCAAATTCGTTCAGTGCTTTAACAGCCCTCACCCTCATATTTTTGTATTTGTTGGTGTGTTGAAAAGTCTTCAAGAAGAAATATCCATTAAAATTAGAAGCGATCAAGCTTGAAATCTGAGAGTCTAGTTCCATGTAGAGAGACTCATTTCAACCATATAGTTCATCTTTAAGACTTGTCTTACGACATGATTTTGTGACGCGTCAAACAACTGTGATGATTGTAAATATAACTAGAATATATATATCTTACTTTCGATGATAACTCCTATCATTTTAATGGAGATGAAAGACCCCAAAATTTTTCCGATTACAGATCCTCTCATCAAATTGTCATTCTTTTATTGGATGTGGCCACTGCCAATATGAGAGACAGTGCCTTGTAATATGTTTTGATATTCATCAAGTTATGTTATACTATGCGCAGTTGCGCAGTTAACAACGCCGACCCGGATTAAAAGTTGCGCAGTTCACTCTTCGAACCCGGCTTAAGATTTGACCACTTGCGCAGTTGGGGGTCGCTTATAAAATGGCGATAACAGGTCTCCCTCTACCTCTCTTGCTCTCTATCTCTCTTTGGGTCAAACTGAGTGAAGGATACCGACACACAACACGCGTAAGTATGTCGCGCACCGCATTTATGTTTCACTCGAGGATTCACTCTTCCTTTCTTCGTAGTACTGGCTCACGTATCGCCATATGGAACCATCGCCGAGGATAACGCACAGAGTGGAACAGTCCATCAATAGATTCTTCAAACGATGTAAATCCCAGTGTTTCTACGGGAATCCTACGGCACTCAAAACTCGACGCACATCTCGCCCTTACACCTGATCTGATGCATGCCCCTTTCATCCAACAGTGATGAGTTGATTCTTCTTTGATATATGCAGTACGACATTGACAAGCACTATGAAATTATGTTGTATTCATTAGGATAGAGTGTATGATTCTGCGGCACTCGAGTTTTCGAGAGTCGAGTTCACCCTAGACTGAACCATGCATCTGTCGTTAGCAACAAAACTGCCAGAAATTAGTGTACATCACAAATAATTTTCGTGGAAGTGGAGGCCAGCTTGTGATTCAATTCCACGTGAGTAATTTTGCAATAATACAAGACAAAGATGTACCTCAATTCTAAATCTACGCAATATTCTAGTGCTCTGTCGTATCGCATCTCGTACAAGCGACGAGGTATCCGAGAGGGAAGCGTCAACAGCTCGATCGAACGGGAAACTTGTTGAGCGAGTTTGTCGTCTAGGGATGAGCTTCATGGCGCACAGAGCCTCTCGTTGCACGAAGTTAATTGGTACTGCGATTGCCTCTGCTCCGCAACTGTATCCAACCCAGGCAACAGCAGCGGATGGCGCAAATCGAAAAATACTGTTTGTGGTAGTAGAGCGTGTACACTCGATATCCAAACTCTTATGGTGAGGTATTGGTGCAGACAGTGGCGCGGATATTTAGACCAATATGGGAGACGCCATTCAATAAGGCGGCTCACGCGGTAATTTTGGTAACAGTAGAAATCGCTGAGATTCGCAAACCACGAGGTTTAATGAATTCGAAGTACATATTAAGATTTTAGTAGGGCCTCGAATGTACTTTCCGAGATATGAATCAAACAAGTTTGAATGCTTTGCATGAGAACGATAGGTATTTCTATTTTCAACGAAAACATAAAAAAAAATTAAACTATAGAAATTCTGAGGAAATTCATGGTGATAGATCACTAGAAGAGGAAAATCTCCATACACTTGCGCGAAAATCATGAACTTTGTTCTGGAAATATCTCATTTTGCAATAATATACGTACGAAGAATTGAGAAGATGAATAATTCATGAAGGTTGAGGTCTTGAGAGCATCCCTGTCGAGTTCCATCAAACTTGGCGGTTTATATTGAGAAATATTTCTGTGGCGAGCAGGATAAAGGGCGTAAGTTCAATTCCCATGGGAATCGAGATTAGGCCACTATCATATTCTATTCAATCTTTTTCATCACTTGCAATAAATTTTCAGATTCCCAAATTATTCTGATAGCTGAACAATGCAATTTGGAGTAAGACATAAATCCACGCTTCAGACCTAGCCATTCATCGGTCCGGGAAAAGGGCGTAAGTCCACCCACATGGCACCACGAGTTTCATTTCCATAAATTAGAGTGGAAATAATCGTGAAACAACATCTGAGTGTGAAATAGAATTAACAATGGCGTATCCTAGTAGGAGAAAGAAAACATAAAAAATCACTGATGAGTCATATCATGTTGTTTTAAATTCATCGATAAGTGGAGAATCTCCACTTCATTCCATCCATAACTATCTCAAGACGTCTTCTGTCTCTTCGATCTCCTGGAAGAGACACTGACGATGATTCGTCCATTCCCTCATAATTACTCTTCCCCTCCGATTTCGAAGCGGAACTAAATCTAGATGCGATCTCATTCTTTTCAAATTTCTTGCCTGAAAGGAGCAGAGAAAGATCACTTGTGCTTGCATATACGTACATCCGAATCCTAAAAAAATCAACCGATCATGTCTTTCACAAATGACATCTGATAGTCAAACTTGCTAATACAGCTGAAAGCTTCTAAGTGGTTCCAAAAGCTCGGAATGGGAGTTTGAGTTGATAACTCAACCCCAAATCGCTGATTAGGCATGAAGAGACGCAAAACCTGAGCGTTGATCCTGCAAAAGAGCGTAAGCCCGTTGGACCTAAGTCCTCTCTACAGGATTTCGCCATTAAATTGAGTTTTTCAACAAAACTGCAGGCGGATTGGGGAAAAACGAGTTCGATCCTGGATGAGTGATGGAGGATGCTCATTGTTTGCGTACTGTGATCAAATGCCATTCAAGTATCTCGAAAATGCCATTATAACGCATTTTTCCGGATTTCACTCCCAATGAACAGATTTGCGCTCATCGAATGGATGTAGGCAAACCAACCGACGTAAACTTGCGATGCGCGTCGAATACGCCCATCACCCCGTTGATTCCGAACAATTCCAGGGATCTGTGAGCAATGGAAGTACGAGCTCGAGTACCAGACATTATGTGAATGAGAGGCTACTGAAGAATTCGCGAGTCCCGTGGAGCGAAATGCTTCAAGCAGCTCGATCGTGGAATCGTGTGCCGGAATAACTCAGATCATTTGATTCAGTTTTTACTTGCATATTCAAGGAGGGGCATGTAGGACATGATCCGACGACAAATGTGGAGAGGAACCGGCAAGCCATTGCGATCCCACGCCTATTTCTTCGGGATAACGTTGAGTTTTGGCTATAAAAATCTGCCTTTCGTGTAAAATGAAAGCAGAGACGCCGAAATATATTGAAACGCATGGGTAATGAGCGGCTCATCTCGATCCGCGCCATTCGCGGATCTACGTACACTTAGCAATTTCTGCTGTTGAGTCAACTTTCCGTACAATCAGACTCTGGAGGACTCTTCCACTCTGAATGTCTCTTCCAAATCCTCCCACAAATATTCTTCTGTTGCAGTTGTGCATATTTGTAGACCTGTATATCTCAACTGAATCCGTTGAGGGTTCTCTCCGGCCCAGCTAACTGGATTACAGTGAAAAGGACGCGATGTGCAAGGTAGTGACAGTGCAAAGCTCAGTGCCAATTGCAAGGAGACAAAAGCGGCGAGTTGCTAGGGCAATCACGCGGACTGGTGTTCGCCATGTCGGGCTGGAGCAAAGAGCTCAAGTACATGGGCTTTCATTTCGGTAACAGAAAAATATCGGAATCAAACGAGTGAGTAGTCCCCCTTTTCAATCTTGTGCGTGCATAATAGCGTAGTGTGAAGTCATCAAATGGAGTTTCGGTGCCGTTGTTTGTATGAAGTTTGAATCGGAGATGTATTATCATATAGAACTTTCCAATGCTCGTACAAGAAGACAGGTTGTGCCTCAACCTTGATCAGATCGAAGAGCGATCTCACGATCACATCGGTCAAGCTTGAGTATAATTGTCACAAGTTCATTGGAGAAGTCAAATTTTTGCCGAGCTCAGAGGAGCTTTTGATAGACTTAGCATGGAATGAACTCCAAGCAAGCGAGTTGCGAATGCGATCCTTGTCAAGTAAGTTGTTCAAACTTCAGCACTCTCAATCTACGAGCGAGATCAATCACTTTTAATATTTGTGGACCTCCATAAAAGAAAAAAAAATTACCCTGCGAGGGAGCCGATTGCAATATTCACTAATGTATTGTTCAACTGTGCTGAGTGTATTCAGCCATCTTTTACTATCGCATGGATGACGGTTAAGTTTTTAGTACTGAATCATATCTTTTATTGCGAGTGACGACTCGGTTGGTACGTTCGCCGCGATAACGAAAGTCGAGGTATTTTTCCTGACATGCAAAATAATGGAGAAATATCCTCTCCCAATCTTCATCAAAAAGTATGACTCTATATGTCTCGAGAAATCCGAGTTACCTCAGCCAATGGAACATGAGTGCGTTTGTCTCCCAAAGTCCAAAGATCTCCCTTGCGGATGACTGGGGCCGGGGAGTCGTCATTCTCCTAGCCACACCCAGTGTCTGGAGACCTCCCATAGTAGGCAGCAGTCACCGGCCAGTCCTTACGACAGGAAAGTCACGCGACTATTTCGAGGAGCACCAACGGTTAGCCACCTGGAATTATTGGCAGAATGTCCGAATGGCCGAATTATTAGCAGGATGTCATCGACTCCGAACGGACCTTCGGAATCTGAGTCGGGAGCACAAGAGGTATGAACTCACTACGGCTCTGAGATTCCTTGCGCTCTTCTTTTACAATTAACATCGTGAGGCTCAAGTCAATTCTCAGCTTTCAGTTTTTATGCTAGTGGGTAAAAATTCGCAATATCTATTATTCTCAACGAATTTTCAATGTTTCTGAGCGGTTCTTCTCAACAAGTTTTCTGGCGAATAATTGATTCTGATTGTGATTTTCCGAACACCGATACACTTGTTGAGAATTATCTGCTTTCCAGATTACAGGCTGCTCATGCGAGTGATCCTCAACAAGTTTTGAGATTGCAGAAATGCCTCGAATCCATGAACGAACTTCAGAGGTGCATATTTGATATGCTAATGGATAATATCGATAAGAAACTTAACGGTTGTCAATATAGCCTGCAGCAAAAGTTGATTTGCGTGGCTATATACAACCGATCAGCATCTGCCTACAATTCTATCCAATCTTTTTTACCGTTCCCGTGCAAAACTACAATGGAACTGTTCCTGAGAGAAATTTCTATGTCAACGGGAATGAATGACAAGGTCAACGAGCATTTGAGGGAAGCAGTGGTGGACATAGACCCAGAAAGCCATAACAATAAAGGCTTAGACTTATTCAACGAGATGAGTCACCGCCTCGCAAAATCCCGCACCCTGGACAGAGTGCGTCGGTCCATCGGAAGCCTCAACCTAGCCGGGCCAACCTTTGGGCCCCCGACGCCCCGCCACCCAGCTGCGACCGAGGTCACTGCCTCCCAGCGTCATGCTGCAGTGCTCTCCCTCGAAGTCGCCCCAAGGCTGTCAAATTGGTGACGATCAGAGTGAAATTTTGCCAAGCAACGACAGCGGCTACGAGGGCTCTGCCATCTCGATTACACTCAAAAACGCTTGTGGGCCGCGTTCCCGTGCCTAGCGCTGACCAGCGCGTCTTGCCGGCTAGTCTGGGTTCTCCATCATGTCGCTCGGGCTTTCGAAGTTCACCGGAGCGACGATGGACCAGAGCGAGCTCTCTCCGTGGGCTGCGTCATCGGTGTAGCGCTGTCCAGCGCGTCTTGATGGCTCGTCTGGAGTCTCTGCCATGACGCTCGGGCTTCCGAAGTTCACTGGAGCGACGATGGATCGGAGCGGGCTCTCCTTTTTCACCGGCTCACGATCGGGCCTCGTAGATGTCTCGCCGAGCTGCAACTTGTCCTCGGCCTCGTGAGGGCCGTGTAGAGTAACGATTTTCACTCGCAGGTCGTTGAAATACAGGTTTAGCGTTTCGTAGTCCCTCGGAGAACTTCCTGCGTGGGTTGTGGCCGTGCGAGCTGGTAGTGCCTCCAAGGTGTTTGAGCAATGATGACTAGATGGCTCCATTGGGTGTCAATGAGCATTTTACCACCGTTCAGAGGTGAAATGTTTGGGTTCCGAACAGTCGTTGGTCCAGGGCGTGAAAGTTGTGAGTTGGTTCCGGATGGATCCACCGCTCCGTACATTATCGACGCGATTCAAATACTTGCTCTCTCACACTAAACAAAAAACGGTATAGAAACGTAAAAGACCCGCGTCTGCGCGGCTAGACCACAACGCGCCACATCAACGAGACCGGCGATGTCGTCCTCGGACTTAAGTGGGAATCGACGTGAACGATACTGCTGTGAAAATCAAGAAGTGCGTTTCGCTCTGTGGATCCTCCTTTCATACTCGAACGACTCGATATAAACCAACTGTGTATGCTTAAGATACGCGTAACGATAACCACGGAGTTATATCAGAATTTGATAATTGTGAGATAGATATGAGCATCTACGGAATTAGAAATATATTTGTGCTCATTCGACGCCGAACATTTGTAAGTGTTCTGCTCTTTTATCCCACGAGTAGTTGTTACCCTTGACGTGCGCATGTAAAAATGGAGGTGATCGTTGTGCTACACATCCTGTGCAATATTATTCAATACAACGTCATAGCATAATCTCTCGTATGATACTAGAAGAGGCACACTAGAAATTCAGATTTTTGAGATCCCGATAGAGATAATTATTTTCGTATTAGATCAGCTGTTCATCTAGATGGAGCATACTCATTTTCATCACGCGGGTTCGGAATGTGTCCAATACCGCCATGGCATCGGCATGCGGAAAGTTGCATATTGCGAATCATTATCGACTGAAGTGACGTTATTAAAGATAACGCCACGCTAGCCATTGGCAAAGTTGCGCAATGAAGAGTATCGTAACGTTGCTATGGGAGATTCCTCGCCATTGTGATAAAGAGTAGAGTGTGCAACGCGTGAGGTTAAGTTGCCGATTGGGCACTCAGGCTTCGCATGGCGCTTTCGTGCGTAATCGGCAACAATTCTGTACTCGTTACACAATGTACTGTTTTATCACGCGGACTCGGAATGTGCCCAAAACCGCCATGGCGTAGGCATTCGAAAAGTTGCATAATGTAAATCATTGCCGACTGAGGTGACATTATCGAAAATAGCGCTACGCAAGCCCTTGGCAACGTTGCGCAATAAAGAATATCGTAACGTTACTATAGGAGATTCTTCGCGCTTGTGATAAAATAGTGGATTACGTCACTGATGGCGGAAAGTGAGTTTGGACCCTAGAACGTGTCGTCGACCAAGCGCATCAAGGGAGACATATCTCAAGAGCTCGGACGAGCTCTTCCGCCGGAAGTGATGTGATATTATTCACCACGAGAACCGCAAAAAGAGGAGAAATGTCCGATTTGGAGGTTAGAGTAATGAAAAGTATAGTATGCAACGCGTGAGGTAAAGTTGCCGATTGGCCACTCGGGCTTCGCATGAATGGTGTTCTCGCTATGCTCGAGCGCCAACGTGCCCTCGTGCGCGATCGGCAACCATTCCTCACCACCGAGTGAGGAATAGTTACACGACGTACTGTTGTAGCACGTGGTTGAAAGCATCCGGAATTGCTCTTGACTGACGTGGTCTGATTTGGCGATGAATCTTGTGCTGAATTTGAAGTGAGGAAATTTGTAGTGTACAACAGACCAATCATCTCTGTAGCTCTTGATCATACAATAATGCTGAATGAGCCGTATTGAGATGGTCGAGTAACCGCGCATGTTGAATTTTAATTCCAACTTCCTCGAGACGCTCAGTGCTTTCAGATTAGAGAGGAATTATCAAATCACTGTTATCGTCTCACTTGTACCTTTTATTTGGCTAAAATCGGGTGAAGATCCGAGGAAACTGTAATTGATTGAAGCGCATGAATGTAGAGGTTATGTGACACCTTTTGCCACACCATGTGAGATAATAGCAACGATTCGGCAAACTGCCCCTCAACTCCAATTATTAAGATGCTCAAGAAAGTCTGGCTTGAAGTCCCGCATGGCGGGTGCACTACTATCACGCCGCCTGAATCCCAAAGATAGAGAATAGACAAACTACTTCTGCCACTGGTAAGTCTGGAGATGATTCCGTTCAGTATAGATAAAAGACATCACAGATCAAGTGCGAAACTCTGAAGTATTGTTGTTGTTTTGTTTGAAATCAGACTTGAACGAACACAGTTGAATGGGTTAAGGGAGGTCGCTCACTTCGAAATGATTGCTATCCCATTTCAAGTTGTCAGGAGAAGGAGCTGAATAGTCCTGCCAAAAAACTGAAAGAGCTCCAATGAAAAAAAATAAAGAGTTGTCAGAAGACCCAAGTTACATCCTTCCAGTTGGACTGCAGTGCCGTGCACAGAACAAATTTCGAGAAATACACTTGTCCCGCGTCCGACTTCTGAACTTGCGATAAGCAGACTCTTTTTTAATGAGCATCGTCACGAATGAGTTTATTCAACACAAGTGAGGCAGAACCTTTCGTATGTAGTACACCATCTGAGCACTCACTCTAGCCCGAGAGTTTTCGTGGAAATCACTTGCCGCATGCCATGGAAATTATATTCGCACACACCACCTAATGAGCTTAATCGAGGAGACCTCAAGAACTATTAGACGACATTCAAAAATCGCGCAACTCTCACACTCGTGCGAGTGACTCTTACAGCATTCGAAGAACTAGCTAACGACGAGTGAAGCACGCTCAAAGCTCTAGATATTTCCCGGTCTGCTATGCAGCGAATAAGCTCGAGAAAGGTAATGCATACGCAGCTCGGGAAAAAGTGTCACGTCAACTCGACTGCGGAGATTGCATCGCGTGATGCAAATTCCAGCAAACTCTTTAGCAAGCGTACTTCTATTCTAGCACGCGAAAGCCTGAATCCGAGAGAATTTCCGCGAATTCCTCTCAATTAGTGGCAACGCAATGGCGAGAACTACTCTCCCCCACCCTTTCTTCTTCTCTCCCCACAGTTTGCGATCTCTCGTCGGATCGATATTTCGCGGCTGCATATTAATGCGCTTACACAAACTGAATGAAGTTTCCTCTCGACAAGCCTTCGTTACATCATTATAAGTGCAAAACTACAAGCAACTCGCTCGATAGGCTGAATAAAATCAGAGCTGACCAGTGCATGAATAAATATTTCCGTGGCGCGAGCGTGTTAACAAATGCGAGAGCGCGTCATACGATGCTCCGTCAACGAGAGCTTCGAGGACTGCAGATTGGAAAATCACACTGGCAAATATTTTCCGAACGTGCGGAGCGCAAAGCTTCATGCGCAACGAAACAAATGGATTGTGCCCGCGAGCTCATCTCGCTCGCGTGAAAAATTCAGAGGTACGAGAGACTCGTATGATAGAGGGCGAGTTTTCGAAAATACAGGCTCGTTTCATACGGCACTGTAATGAGATATCCGCGTGAATAGTGAGCCAGTGTATGCAGAGCAAATGATCAATTCGACTCGTCGACATGTAGGGCTCGTTATGAATAATTACGGATTCGCTTGTGTACTTTTGTTTGAGAGCTAATTACAGAATTGGGTATGGATGCTCCTACTGCTGTTCATTACGAGCCAGTCTAATCAATATGATTGTTTGGGTGACCTTTCAGAATCAAAATAGTTGTAGCATCGACGCTTGAGCGCCTGACTCGACCAAATTCATCGCACGTCCAAGCCAGTTCATGCATTATTCTGGGCGATTTCATTGAGCAGCATCTGCTCCAGAGCCACGTCGCCCCTCTTTTAATTCGCAGCGATTAAAATTACGTAATTGACAGCAAGCGTCAACCAAATAAGCTGGATTGAGACGAGTTTCATAATCAGGTATGTGAATTGTGTGAAGCGATGGACGAATCAATACATGAACAATATGAGGTGTTTTTCGAGTACTCTATCAAATTTCATGTTCTGGAAGGGATATCCCACACACAAGGACATGAAATTGATACCCCAATGATCCATCAAAGTCCTTGATACACCGTTACGTTGATTTCGTGGTAGAAAGACTGGCTGGATTGACAGCATCAAACTTATACTTGGAG
>JAPYYZ010017325.1:0-14074 GCA_030522705.1 Eretmocerus eremicus | reverse complement strand
GGTCCACGGGAGCTATTTTATTTCACTCCGACCTGACCGCGACAGACACGGAGGTGACAAAGCTGCCGCACTCCAGTCACGCCGCAGTACGGGTCTCCCAGCCACCAAATGGGGTCACGTCCGGCGGGAGTTTTTCTTCCCCCCTGGGAGTCATCTTGGGACAGATATCATCCCAGGATTCCGGATGGTGTGCTTCTTAGTGACAAGCCCCCCCCCCACCTCGTCAAGCTTATGCACACCGTAGAGGGGGTCGGCACAGTCCTACAGATCTTTGGAGAGCTGTAAGTCACAGACCCACTTGCATCCTTAGATATCACTGGTAGATGTGTGAGAGATTGTGTGCGAGTCTACCAAAGTGATCAATGAAACCAGATGGGAGTCATATTGATTGAACGTTCATTTTCTTCAAAATTGGCGTTACAAGATATCATATATCTGTAGTCTTGAGATGAAATGGATATTCTCTTCTGTTCATCCACTTACCTAATATTCAAGGGGTTCTTAGGAGGAATAAGAACATGGGAAGATCTTAATGTTGGTCATTGGTTGAGTTGTAATGGAGCCAGGCGTGATTTCTCTCCGTTCTGAGAAAGGAGCAACAAGCTACCCCTCCCTGGGGTTACATACTTGGATAATAATCATGGACTATTGGAATTTGTGTGTGTTATTGGTGTAGTTTGGACCTCTCAGGATAGGGAAGAGAAAAGTGGACCCAGCGGGAGTTGTTGCAAGCCATTGAGAGGAGGAGTTGCGGAGGGTTGATTTATGTCGAAAATGGTGGAGAACAACTCAAAATTAGCACAGTGCTGAGTCCTGTATCTTAAAACCGAAGGCCCATCAGGCTTAGTTAATACGAGATTCCTTCATCATCCACCACAGCAAGGTAGTTCCCAAAGTTTGGTCAAGATCGATGACCCGCAAGATTGATCCTCTACTCGTCAGTGACAACCCGGGACGTATTATTCGTTCTAACGGCGAGAGGAAAGTCGAATATCTGTGGCTACATCATTTTACAGAGCAACCTGAACTCGTCATCTTCGAGACCCAAAAGGGAGAGACGTTTATCAGTCGGAACAAACAGGTCGCGATTGCCGATTTAGATATCTCCACCCTTGTCAATTCAAAATTCGTTTACGTAGGAAAACACATTCGCGCTCAAATCAAGCAACCGTATCGTGACATTCTCGTCTAGAGATGGAACCTTAAAAGACAAACAATCCGAGATGCACATTCTATCGCTACCCAAGCATCCGATGAATTCGCGTTCGATCTGATGAAAGGACCAGGCCACATGGCCGTAGCAGCGAAGGAGGTAGTGCACATCGTCAAATGCGTCCCTGTGGAGGTAGAGGTCCACCAAAGCGAGTTCTGCTTCGCCGATTTCGAGGTGTCCTGCCGCAACGAAACCTTCTACTTGACCCCGAGAACCCATATTCTCAAGTCTAAAGGTACTGAGATGCCGTGCAATACCGTCCTACCCCTTATCATCAGGTCGATGGGACATGGTACAATCGAATGCCTCGTCCTGTGGATGCTATACCGCCTACGGTAATCAGACCGTCCACACAACCCACTTGTAAGAACACTAATCCGTCTGACCTCGCAGTTAGTGTAATCTATACTGAAAACAATATCGATCAACTTCGGGGAAGAATAATCTCCCCATTTGAGGAACCTGCTCTACTCAACGACTTGGCTAGAGAGACATGAGGCCACCCGGTTGAGGAGAGAGATGGTACAATTATCAAATTACTCAACGGACGAGCAGTTGGGGAAATAATGGATTCCACTTGGAATCGTCTGTGGTCTGAATTCATGACCTTCGGTACAGTCAGTGCCGGAATCATGGCTGTTCTAATGATCTCCCAAGTCAACAAATCTGTGATTGAAATAATCATCCATGGATACGCTCTTCATTCAGTTGATGGATGGTCTATCCACCTATCAAACGAGAGCACAGTCACTCGACTCATTACGTCAACAGAATGAGTACGTTGGAACCAGAATAAATCTTCCAAACTCAGAGGATTGCTTGCTGTTCGTCTCGACGCTTGTCTGAATCACCATCAAAGATTCTTAGGGTGGGGAGGTGTGATGTTGGAGCCATCCGCATAAGAAATTTCCTTGCCTCTCACGGGGCACAAGAGAGCCCCATACGATATCTCAAGGCGCGATAAATCTTATCATGCGCCGCTACTCTAAGTTGATTCCCATATCGAAGCGCCCCGAAGAAGAAAAGCTCGAAGAAGGAAAATAGAAATTGGAGTCGTGGACATCATGGGGAGATCCGGGCGGATGCAGCTGCAAGCGATAAGATTAAGCAGATAGCGTTCCGCATCGGAGTCATCGCATTCACTCTTGTCGCCCTCCTATTAGTGGACGACAGGACGTGAATGACGACCCCCGATACGGAACACTCATGTGTATTCACTTAGCCGCCTACGACTTACGGCACCAGCGGCGGCGAGAATATACATGAACCATGTGCTTCCCGCTCTGCCGGGGAAGGAATGCGCCTGGTAATGTCAATATGAGATACTAATAGATACACGGCCCCCCAATTCGTGTGTGACCAATAGTTCAATGCCCGAATCAATAGCGGAGCCGGCATTTGGATAACCCCTCTATACGTTATTGCTAGGATGAACTATAATGGAACATTTGATGCCAATTTATATTTTTGGCAGGATAACCTATGAGTCTTTCAATTATTCGCGCAATAGCTCATTTACGAATCACATTCATCATTTATCTGAGAATCATTCATCACTCGCTCATATCAGAAGTGCTCTCAGTTTCAATAAAAATCAGCCGTGGAATGAAGAACATCATTTCAAAAAACCAGGCTGATAAACAGAAGAAAAACAAAAAAAAATGTATCTGATTGTATGTCTAGCATGTGAGTGAATCGTCATTTTCCGTTTTTCCATAGCCGAATTATTTACAATAATTTCAAACTATATACCTCGATGGACTCACCTCAACAATAGAAATTAGCAAAATCTCCAAGCTATGCCATCAACAAAGATACAATAACTCAATAATCAGTGGATGAGTCTGAAAACGATAGGAAATAAACTCGTGCCTCGATCTCATCTTAGAATATTTGGATACGGAGCGCCCCGCTGAAAAAATTAATACGCCCAGCGGAGACGCCCGAGAAGGAAAGCTTCTTCCTGATTAGAAAACTCAGGTGACTCCGGCGGGTGGACAACTATCTTCTCCCTCTCCCCACTAGATCATAAAAAGGGCACTATCCGGCTGCTCGGCAGCAATTCGCTCTCGCGTTTCAGATCGAACCTGTATAGTTACTCACTCCTCTGATATCCAGTACCAGAAGCAGTTGCAGCACTTCGCTGGAGTCAGTGGCCGGTGTAGCCAAAGATCCAGCCTCCCGCCCGTCCAGGACGCGCGGCTGTTCGCATAATTTGACTAGCAGCATTTTTCAATGGAAGTTTGGCTAAAATGTGCGTTATTCACTTAGGCTAGTCACGAAAGTACGGGAAGGACTATATAAATCATGAAAACGCGACCTATTATGACGCGATAAAGGATTCACTGGAATGGATAGCGAGATGAATTTTCTAACTACTTCACGCAATTTTGGGAATATTGCGTGGATATCGATAAGCGTGAGGCGCATGGAGATCCTGAGCAAAACTTTAGAAAAGTCAAAATCCGAGTACAGGGTACGCGAGCATTCCACATCCGGACATACCTATACTCATAGTATGCACCACACCTGAGGAGTACTCATTTGCACCTGAATATGAGCATAATTCAGGAATTTTGCTCTGTGCAAACTTTTGGAGAAGTCCTCTAAAATGAGATAATCATTTCCGGGAAGGTGCATCCTCATAGCCAAAATACAAATTTCAACGCAATTCTACAATTGAATTGCATGATTATTAATTATACGCGGTGGTAATGCGAGTGCGCCGCATAATTCGGCGATCCGCGGCGAAAATCGTTTTTTCCCGATTTTTAAGAATTGACCTTCGAATAACAATTGGACTCCGCGACTGTCCGAGTTATTCCCCGGTTTCTCCCTTTAAATTGTGTCAAACGCCTCGCTGAAGTCGAACAGTAGCAGCAGGGTGATCTTTTTCCTGTCAATCCCTACTCTGATAACATTGGTTAACTCCAAAAAAGCTGTCTGGGTAGTGTGGTGTTGCTTGAAACCAGTTTGGGAGCGATCAAGTGAATTTGTATTCCCGAAATGCTTCGTAATTTGGTCATGGTCAATCTTCTCTAGAACCTTGGAAAGGAAGCACAGCAGCGCAATAGGACGAAACATCGAGACCACTGATGGAGCTGCAGTCTTTCCGATGCAATCAGCTGTGCTCGCCTCTAAGCCTCAGGGAAGATGCCATGTGAGAAAGAGGAGTTGGAAATATGGACAATAAGATCACCTGTGACCGGAAGAGCCTTTGCGATCACGCTTTGAGGGACTCCGTCCGCCCCGCGGGCCTCCCCGCGGGCCTGTGAGGGAAAATGTTTGATGGCAAGGACGACTTCATTGAAATTCGTGGGCTTGAACTTGAAGCCCTCCTCTTTGGCCAAATTTATTCGCCCATTGCTTCTTCAATATTATCGTAAGGCGAGACGGAGACTCCCACAGAGTGAGCGTTCAACTCATCCGGTGTAAAACCATGAAGTTCCTCCTCTTTGCTCCTGGGTAGGAGGCCGAGGTTGCGCATTCCCTTCCAGATGTTTTCATTTTGGCCCAGAGCGTCCGAAAGATGACTTTGAAGGAACGAATTACGCTTTTGCTCTAGGCGCACGTCGACCTTTTTGCTAAGTCGAAAGTACTCATTCTGAAGCTCAGAAAACTTGCGCTGGTTGCATTGATTCCGCTCCCAGCGCCTACGTGTCGCATCTCGCTTATCGATGAGCCCTTTCAACTCGGGACCAATCTAGGGAGCATCGCCTTTCCGGGATCTAACCATTTTTCAGGCGCTAATTCATCTGAAACTATTTTCAAATCCCCATTCAAACAGTGAACAGCGTCTTTTAAGCTGTTGTCAGCATCTTCAAGAGCTGACCAGTTGCAGCGTAGCAAGCAATTATCCAACTGCTCCGGAGTGATGTTCCGAAAATCTCTATAAGTAAAGGAATCCTTCGACGGAGCAGAGATGAAAACGGTGATGGTGACGTCGATTACCGCATACTTGCCGGAACTGGGCAGCCACCTGTTCTGGAAGTCACTTATTGTGTCGTTTTTATCTACATGAATGTGATCAATCCATGTGTGAGATACATGGGAGTTGTGTTGGCGAGTCGCGCCATGCTGTGCTATCTGTGAGGACAGTTTTTTTGTCAGTGCAGTCGAAGTCTTGGTGTCAGGATGAGCTGTGTCAAACAAGTCTGCGTTCAGGTCCCTCATTATAACTTCATGGGGGGGGGGGGGGGAGCTACCCTGCTGCACGCCACAAAAACAAAAAAACTGAGGTACACCAGGTTTCCCTGGGCCAGACGTATCAGATGTAGGTCGTTTCATTACTTTGAAATCATTGCTTACATGCGAGGCAATTCCGCCACCATTCTTGTTACGATCCTGCCCAAGCAGAGAAAATCCTGAAATCTGAACGACACTGTCATCCACAAACTCATTCAGCCACGACTCAGCTACTCCAAAGAGATGTAAGGAGGGATCTTGAGTGACGAGCCGGCGGAGTTGCTCAATTTCATCTCCAAGCGAGTAAATATCGAGAAACCCCGCCTTCAGAGAACTACTTCTCCCTCGTAGCTCTCCAGCAGCCTTCCTCAGTCAGGGAGCCCCCGCTGATGCTCTTGTTGGGACTACACCCGGCTCCGGAACGGTGGAGCTGTTCCCGGTCTGGTCTTGTAGCTCTTCACGGATTGTGATCTTTATGATATAGCGCACGTAATGATGTTGCATCTTTGAATTATTCTATTATCACTATTATTATTCATTCTTCCTGTCTCCTATCATACGAATGTCTTGTTCGTTCTTATCTACGCAATACCTTTATTCTGAACAATGTGAGTTCTGGATACTTGTATACCTTATGTATTATGCACTGTGAGTGTACAGCACGTCGCTTCGATCATACGGGACCTTGAGTCCATAGTTGGATGAATATTCATCCTTTTTTCCGTCTTTTTTTGAGGTGGTCACTGAGGGTAATCTGCTCGCAGACGTCGTGACGGGTTGCGCCTCTGGGTTCGCACAAGGCACGGCGCCGCTCAAACTTCCCCGCTAGTTGGGGTAACATCCAATATGTCATAACCAACCCTCTTTGGGACCGCCTGCGCATTACGTCAGGGTGGAAGGCCTCTCCCTTATCCAAATGAGAGGAACTGGATTATAGTAGATATTTCCAGTGATTCCGATCTAGCACGAGTACGATTTCATGATTCTAATCCATAATTAGTCATAAATCCGTTGATTTCTCTCTTACGATCCATCCCAAAATTCACCCCCACGATCTTAGCGGCTGTTTTTAACTCTGCATCCGGACACGAAAGCCAGATTCCTCTAGTCAACGATCGCCCAGAGTATTTTGGCGGTGGTACAATGACAAATTCGGGTCGAAAATCCATCAACCCTTATGGGTGCGCCAGTAATCATCAACAAAATTTTGCCCTAAATCAGCTCCCCAAATCTTCTGACGGCAGTTCTCGATCCTCTATCTGGTCGCAGAAAATGGATGATGAGGCCCAAAACGTGATTCAAAGATTCCAGAGTTGGCAAGAGATTAATTTCATACCAAAAATCCACCCGCACCGATGGACTCGACATTGTCATTCAATTTTGCCCCAATCGGACTCGAGGATCCTTTCTCAAGATCGATTTCGGCGACCTTGGCGGCCATCCCCGAACCTCTATCCAGTCACAAATGAAAGATATTCGATGGCAGAAGGTATGACAACTGATTTCAAGGTGGCGAAAGGACGGATTTATGACTCGAATCGATGAATAGCGACCAATTGATGGTTTCTCCTCCAAAGATCCGGACGAAAATCTGCCCTGAATATCTTCGGCGGCTGCCACCAATCCATTACCCGGTCACAAATGATAGATATCATCACCCAGAGAGCATAAAAATTCTTTTGATCATGGCACAGGTTGCTCAAGACGAGCCCTCACTACACGGTCTGTGTGACGGCCCCCTGATTCTGCTCGAATCTGGCTTGTAACTTTATTTCGACCACCAATAATCGTTCCAATCACAATTCTCGCCAATTCATCGTGTAGAACTAGAGGAGATGAAGAGAATCCATTTTGAATCATATCGATTACTCGCGCGGCGACGATTCTCGCCCAAATTACTGTTTTTGCCCCGCTGTGCGTCGGGTTGAGCAACATTCTGAGGAGGTGATGCGTAATTGAATTCACCCTCGTGTATTGCTCTATACTCATCAAAAAGCGACTTCCATTGAGACAGAGTGATTCTAAGACCCTAAACGTTCTTCTTTTACATTTTCCCTGATTAGATATCCACAAGTCTGGGGTCTTCAAGTATTTGTACGACCGAAGGAGGGCCTATCCGTTGGATTCAACCGCATCACAATGAATTCCCAACAAGATTGAATTCCGCGTTCGATTCCAGATAACCATGATTTCCATTTCGAATGTTGAACAATTTCAATAACGTTTCAGGAAGCTGATTTAGCCATCACGGATCTCACCATAACCGCTGAACGCGAAACTGCAGTCGATTTTACCATGCCATTCATGAACTTAGGTGAGTCATCCATTTGCACCAAATTGGATTTCATGCGATATCACATCTGATGAATGTAGATGGATGTAGATCCATGACTACTGATTACTAACGTATACGGGGTTAGTCTTGCATCATTTTTCCAGAATAGTGATGAATTCCGCCCGATCTTTCATTCTTCCCTCTTTTTTTACCATATTTCCCCGAAAAAATGCAGCGCCGAACCCTTGCGGGTTATTTCCCCTTGGTAGTTCCCATGGACCGAGATGCTCTATTCTCAGTGGGTAGATTCGCTACCCACTGAGTTGAGGTATTCGAGAAAGTCTCCAGAGGCCAAGGGGCATCCTTCTCTCTTTCTGCACCAAATGCACTAGGGCAACCCTCTTGCAAAGGGCTCGCCTTCGTCATCACTGCAGAGAGGACTTTCATTCTATCGAAAGATATCTTTGCACGAGGCGGAGGCCATTCAAGATGGCTCTCTCAAGCTCAGTTTTTTTCTCCCTTTTTTTCATGACATTGAATAAGAATGGCTCACGCGAGCTGAAGAACTCCCAGCGAGGCAATCTGCTTGACAGGTGAGGTATGTGATAGGGCGTGATATCATTCGCGCGCTCCTTCCTCCACTACTCTGTGGGTCCATAATTTTCAGAATATATTCCATAATTCTAGACACTAGTATTCTTGGACCACCCGCCCGTCATCGGTGTCAACTAACAAGGGGAGACCACACCCTTCGGGTCACCAAATGTGACAAAAATTTTTCTACAGGCTTGTACAACCTAGAATATGAAGAATCCCAAGTATTGCTGTCAAATGCCCACTCTGAACAGAGCTAGAAAATAATCAAGTATCCCACTTTTCATGATTTTTGGCTATTTTCACACTTGATAGGCTTCTATTGTATCATCATTTGATCTCGCTCGACCAAACTCTCCATAGGTGCTGCTAACTCTTCTCCACAACATGAAATCTGAACAATCCAGAGCTAGAGGATATTGCCTCCAATACCTCTGTCCAGCGATCATCTCGAATTCAAAACATTGCCACTGGAAACTTACTTCGACGTGAATCAATGTTCCAACTCACCCTCCAAAATGACCCGCATGCTCCATCAAGCGGCATGATAATAGATAAATTAGCCCCTAATATATCACATGATGATCCGTCAACGACATTGTAACAGCACAATCCAGCATGATATTAGAAACTGAACGTCAAAGCTGGCAATTTTCATGAGAACACACTGCAGCAATCTCTCACAAATCTCTTACTTGTGTTGACACTATTTGGACCAACATCCCGTTTCTGGGAATTTATACACAACTGGTGTCTGATTTCTAGTATATATTCTGATTGTAGAATGACAAGTTCCATCAGTCTGCAGCAGGAACAGATTCTGAATCCAAATCAGAGTTGGGATCATGGACTGAATTGATGTCACGGGTGAGATAGGCAATGGGCTACATCTCTGAGCTCCCATCGCTTGTTGTCACCGCTTGGCTTGACTCTCACAGATTCTTGGGTTCTGATGATGGGAAAAACTGTAGGAGGAAGTCATTGCCTCTTCCATCCATTCATTTTACCGATATTGGATGATCATGCTGAAACCTGAAACAGGGAAATAGAAATCCACACAAAGTATCTGAAGCCCTAGTACAACGAAAACCATCAAGCTTTCAGGATGAAATACTCTCAATACTCATCTGAATATGAACATAGAAGATCTTGGTTTCAATACTCGTGATAAGTTAAGTTGCTGTCAAGTACTGACTCGGCATTATCTGACAGCAGCTGGTAAGATCCTGTCTATAGCTGTATGTACCCCATGGGAGTTGTGGGAGGAGAGTGATTAGAGGGAATCTGAAAAAACCAGTGTCGATGGATCTGGATTTGCACACCTGAATCTAATTTTCGCTCATCCTTTCGCATTCTGGTTTAATCATAGAAAGCTGTTGATATTTATCATATTTCGACAAGCGATATCTCGACGCAAGATTTTCCTCCCACGTTTAGAGGCATTCCAGATGATTCCTCCAGTTCCAAGTTGATTTCCTCGACTTTCAAAATAGATCTGATCTGAATTGTTGATGAGTAGCCACGTAAAAACACGTCGAGCCCTCGCAAAGCCTGAAATATAACATGGATGCGCGCGCATGCATAGTGTGCACGCTATTCGCTGAGAAAAGCTCGAATCAATATGTTTTCAATCGACTACAAATTTGTGGACAGTTCAGATTTGATTCATTCTGAGGGTGGGGAAATCAATTCAGAACTGAAGGAATTATTTGGAATGCCTCTGAACGTGGGAGGAAAATCTTGCGTAGAGATATCGCTTGTCGAAGTATAAGAAAGATCAACAGCTTTTCATGAATGAACAAGAATGCAAAAGGATGAGCAAATATTTGATTTAGGTGGAGCAAATCCCAGGTCCATCGACACTGATTCTCTCAGATTCTTTCTATTCACTCTCCTCCCACAACTTCCATGAGTTACATACAGCTAGAGACAGGCTCTCACCAGTTGCTGTCAGATATTGCCGAGTCAGTACTCGACAGCAACTTAACTTATCACAAGTATTGAAACCAAGATCTTCGATGTTCATGTTCAGATGAGTATTGACAGTATTTTATCCTGAAAGCTTGATGAATTCCGTTGTACTAAGGCTCCAGATACTTTGTGTGGATTTCTATTTTTGTGTTTCAGGTTCCAGTATGATCATCCAAAATTAGTGAAATGGATGAATGAGAGAGGTAATGACTTCCTCCTCCAGTTTTCCCCATCATCAGAACCCAAGAATCTGTGAGAGTCAAGCCAAGCAGTTACAACAAGCGATAGGAGCTGAGAGATGTGGCCCATTGCCCATCTCACCCATGACATCAATTCAGCCCATGATCTCAACTCTGCTTTGTATTCAGAATCTGTTCCTGCCGCAGACTAGTGGAACCTGTGATTGTACAATAAGGATTTATATACAAGAAATCAGACACCGGCTGTGTATATACTCTCAGGGATGGGATGTTAGTCCATATAGTGTCAACACAAGTAAGAGATTTGTGAGAGATTGCTGCAGTGTGTTCTCATGAAAATTGCCGGCTTTGACGTTCAGTTTCTCATATCATGCTAGATTGTGCTGTTACAATGTCGTTGACGGATCATCATGTGATATATTAGGGGCTAATTTATCTATTATCATGGCGCTCAATGGAGCATGCAGGTCATTCCCAAGGGTGAGTTGAAATATTGATCTACGTCAAAGTGAGTTTCCATTGGCAATGTTTCGAATTTGAGATGATCGCTGGACAGAGGTATTGGAGGCAATATCCTCTAGCTCTGGATTGTTCAGATTTTATGTACTCCAAATGTGGAGAAAAGTTAGCAGCACCAATGGAGAGTTTGGTCGAGCGAGATCAACTGATGATACAATAGAAGCCTATGATGTGTGAAAATAGCCAAAAATCATGAAAAGTGGGATACTTGATTATTCTCTAACTCTGTCCAGAAAGGGCATTTGACAGCAATACTTGGGATTCTTCATATTCTAGGTAGTGCAAGCCTGTAGAAGAATTTTGGTCACATTTAATGACCCGAAGGGTGTGGTCTCTCCTTGTAAGTCAGGTATGCATAATTTTATTATGATAACGAAAATTGAAGTATGACCGATCTCACGTCTGCCTCAATTGTCGGTCAGTTCATTCGGTGCGGTGAGTATTTGTCCTCTCGCAAAGATAGTGGTGGGACGCCCTCGTATTGCGGGTGTATTGCTTCTTCGTGACATCTTGAGCTATTATTTTGTCCGACAGTACAATTTTCCGAGCCGCATGACTCTGAAAGCATATTCTGGTGAGACATTCGATATTTAGAAGAATTGCGTTCGTGCAATGTCGTGAGCTGTTGTGAGACTCTTGACCGCTCTCGTCTCGAAGAAATGGGGCGCCCAATATACAAGACCATATTGACATGTAAGGAAAATTTCCGACTTCCATTTCAAATGTCGCCGACTTGAGGTGAGATGATCGCTGTGTGTTGTGCGCGCGCGTGTGTGTATGTGTGTGACATCTGACTTGGTCGAGTCATCCCTTGCTGATTTTGGCTCTAATCAGCTGCAGTAATTTCTTTATACTCTGGATTGAAATGGAACCGTGCCTTTGACCTAGTCCATCATATGATTGAAAAGGTTTTCTCCAACGTTCATCTGGTCACTATTATGGAAAATTCAAGGTCTTTTCGTCGATCACGTCTTCTATCATACTGTGATTAAACAAAATTTTCGTGGCATCTATTGGCCGTGCTTTGAAATTTGATGATTTAGATCCAAATGACTTCGGTCAACGGTATCATCCATGTCTCGTAGAATTCGTCGTCAGTTAGTTCAAGAGTGTATCTTGCTCCATGTTCGCGTGGGATTGTTACAAGATGATGGTGGGGAGTATATTGTGGTGCACTATTGTGCGGGCTACTTTTCCCCGTTTCGCCTGGCTCGAGTCTACCGAGCCTCCGTATCTGCGGTTTCAATATTAATATGATCATCTAGATAAGATTGGGTCTCGCATCAGTAATAGTTCTTCTTCTAATATGTAAACAAAAATGCTCATGATGACTATGTGTAATCTCAAAACTGCGGCTTATGCCAGCTAGTTCATATTGTAGTTTCGAAAAAATTTCTGAAACTTGAGTCGTACAGTTTCTTCATTCTACTACCCGGAATTTGAGTGAGCTGTCAGATTCTGCATTCTTGAGTGGAAGATATATCAGAATCCGTTTGTGACGTGGTCTTTTACTTCACGCCCACACTATTTATTTTTAACGGACCCCGACCGAATCTCACCGATCCACGCGCAAAGTCTGGCGTCACGGTTCGAAGTGCTGCTCCTCGTCCAACTGCTCACCCACCTTACGCCTCTGAGAAGTTGAAGGTGGGGTGGGGAAAGATTCTACTGATTCCAATAGAAAAACTCTGGGGTATTCTTCAATGAATGGCGCCACTCTATTTTGAAACGTTTTTTCCTGCGCGGACGGTACAGCAATTCACATATCACGCATTTACGGCGTCACAATTTCTATCGCGGCTCTATAGATTCACTGAGAAATATATGTACATCAACTCGCGTACGGGGTGGCTCTATTTTACATAAGTCGATTACTCGCGAAAACACTCCTGTTAAATCGCGTCAAGGGCGCCATCACTCGCGAGCATTATTTATTGGAGGCAGCTCACAATTCGAATCCCTCCCGAGCTCTCCCCAAAATGGCCGACTACGAGTGCCCAACGAACCCGATGCTCCGATTCGATCCAAGATGGCCTGGGCGTCTTTCCCTCTCGTTTGCGTGGCGGATCGACGCAACAGGTGCACCTCACTGGTTCCCTCAACGATGACTCTATGGCTGGGTCTACAATGTCGCGCGGCACGCGCTGCGCGCGAGCGCGTCGCGCGCCGCGCTGAAATCAGCGTCGGCAGCAGCCACGACTTGCCACGGCCTCCGACAGTTGTTGTTGTTCGTTCTCGGTCACTGTGTTGGGGCTGAAGCAGTCAGGAGGTGCAGGTGAGGGTCTGTAGGGCTCCAGGGGAATCCTCTGCTCGTCCAGGATCATTCATACCACGAGATTCCTCGGGGATCGCGTCTTGTCGCCGTTGCCGGTGGAGCCACGGGGCTCATTTGGGCTCAAGATGCAGCTCTTATCAGCTCTTATTGTTGCAATGTGCAACTCGCGAGTGTGTCGTGTGACTGTGTAGGTAAATTGTCAGAGCTGTAAATGGCTGCCGGAGCAACGGTGCACAACGGTGGCAGCCGTCGAGTCCCAGAGCCGCAAGTAGTGCACTCCAAGAAGGTCGGAACAGCCCGAGAACGAAAGCTGCATCAACAACGAATGCATTCTCGTGCCAAATATATTCGCCGGCTCAAAAAGGTTGCGAGGTGAGTGATATCTCGGCATAAACCGGGAATAAGCTCGCGTCTTGCTAGTAGCTGACGCGTTTGTTTACGCGCATAACCTCACAATGTTGCGTCGTGTTAATCTCGTTCCGCGTTTGTTGAGATCCGACGCACCGGTTCATCAAGCTCATTTCTGCCTTGCTCACCGTTTGGATGTATGATATCCCTCTCGCAAATAACGGCAATCATCAACCGTTTGATCTCGTGATCAGCCGTGATTGCTTTTCACGGATTCTCCGAGCGAAAAATCTCATCAAAAATCAAGACTATGCCTACGATATAGGTCATAGATGTTGACTTGAGCAGAGAGTGTCCCTTTTGATGAGACTTGGTAACTTTTATTAGCTGGTCAATCAGAATCCAATAATCAGGAAAACTTCACATTTCTGATAACCTGTAAATGTTGGGAAGAATTCACTTCCCTCCTCTTCTTATTTGGTTATCCTCAAAAT
>JAPYYZ010017316.1:0-10206 GCA_030522705.1 Eretmocerus eremicus | reverse complement strand
GAGATACTCTAGATTCTTCATATACTAGGTGGTACGAGTCTGTAAAAAAATTTTGGTCAGATTTGGTGACCCGAAGGGTGTGGTCTCCCCTTGTTAGTAATACTTCAAGATTCATTCAACTAAACTGAACTCATTTTAAAAGTCAATTAAACTCTGCGAAAATGAGCTAAAGGCCGTTCGGTTAGAACTAATTCGAGTTGAGCTATTAAAAATTACGAAAAAGATGTTTTCCAGTAAGATCCAGGCTTTTCGGAATTGTCTTTCCTTCGACTATTACTCACTAGTTTCTCACAAGTGAGCAGATGGAATAAATTATCAAACTCGATAGGATCGTCATTTTTTACTAGATTCACAAAATGTGACGAAAATTGATATTACGATTACGAATTGAGTTAACATATTCACACTGTGACGGGACCCACTCATCGGTCCGGTGAGGATTTATCCAAATCCTATGCATAAAGACCAAAATAGTCGCTCTTGAAAAAGTTTGACCATTATATGTACAAGTTTGCAATTTTTTACTTCCGCAATTCGGAGAGGAATCTTGATCTTTGCAGTGAAAGTGTTGTTGGCTTGTGTTCTGTTGCATATACAAAATGTGGAATGATATTAAGATCATGGTCAGGAACGCCATCTCTTTGAGTGCTAATTTTTCATCACTAACTTATCCTCATATTGTCATCTGGGCATGAAGCATAATCTAAACTATTTTATTTTGCTCAGCTTCCACAAATTTCATTATACCGTTTGAGGAAATCCCCAAAAATCCCTGCCTATTTCAATATAAATCCTGATTTGTTGGGAAGACTTCAGGTGAGTGATCTCCATGTTAATTCAAAACATTTCATCCTACCAAGTGTGAACTCAAGTGTGAGCAAAACTATCAGCGAAATGGTTCAAGAACTATATGAAGGGTTCCCAAGCCCACAACCACAGTGACGTAACTTACGCCCACTAGATTCATCTCACTCGATGCTATATCATGAGTTGAACTTGGAAAGAATATCAGTGACGTGATAATTGAGGCTCCTTTCCTGGTATTTTCAAAAATACTCGCGTCGTTTGGTTGGAAACCTTTCATATGATTCCATTTGATCATATATGCCTGATCTGAAAAATAAAGGGATCCTCATTGGGACGCATCGATACTAAATTTCAAACCATAATGAAGCCTGAATGAACCTGTAAAAATTTCAATTTTTCCCATGCAGGAACCAGTAAAATCTTCCAGGGAAAGGCTGGAGAGATCAACAAACATGCAAAAAGAAATCGCAATGTGTTGGATACTCCTCATCACTTTCGCCGTTCTCACTTTCGTTCACGAATACAGAGTATCGACTGGTTTTGTGACCAAATCCAATGAGCTTGAAAAGTGAGCTTTCTTCCTCTGACTCTGCCTCTGACACGACTGGATTGAAGACAATACTTTCCATTTCGAATATTCTTACTGTATTTGCAGAGAGAGCACGATGTTAAAGTATTTCTTATTATTTGCAAGAATATTGCTTTCGACTTTGAATCACGGATCAAACTTGAGATTTTCATAGATGTCGATAATAGCAATAATAAGTATTGCCATTATATAAAGGTATAAGACTTTTTGATCATCTGCTACCTATTAGAAGGATTTTCAATGTTAGCAATCATTCACCACTCATATCAAGACCGCTGACTCTAACTTGCGAAATCGTGATATTGCAGAATTGCAAGCTCTGTAAATGAAAATTCCAACGATGACTTGTTAGTGCTAAGCGAAGAAGCATCAGATTATACAACGAGACCAAAATATTAGAGTTAATTACCCGACTTTTGGAATCTGTCGGTAACATATAAACTGTCTATTGGAATAGAGAAAAATCATGGTTATCAATTCATTCGTAGTAATTAATGCAGTAAATCGTCCAGGGCAAATCCAAAGGGTGCGTTTGGATCTTGCAAAGCTTACGGAAGCAAAACAATGTGCTCATTATCACGTGAGTATATAAGTATACCCTGCTAACTTCAACAATTCAAGCACCGATATGAGCTTTCGTCGTCGAGCGGTTTCAAGCGGTCTCGAGCGATTGCTCGAGCATTCAAGTCGACTGGAGAGAAACCTTCAAGCCAATCGGGGCATTCAGTCGTAAAATCAGTGCTCGTACAGATTCGAGACCTTTGCTTGTGCCGCTTACTCTCCGGCTACAGGTTTTACAGCATTGTGCGGTCGAGGTTCACGACTTTGCGCTGAGGGCATGCAAAACAAGCGGCATCCTGGAAAGGAAGCAAACCTCGGGCTACGCACCAAGTTCGCAAATCGTGTCTGCATCCTTTTTCAAGAAACACTCGAGAGTCTTTCATTTTGTCAAATATCTGGGAATAGATCTGTTTAATTGAAAGATTCTCAAGTACTTTTCGGTAATGTCGATAAAAATGGCTAATGTTAATGATGTGCTCGATGATCGAGGAACTTTGTAAAAGACTGTGAGGCGGAAGCCAAAGTATATTCTGAAGAAATACACTTATAAGGATGATTCTTCGATCCTTGCGCGAGTCAAAGCTCTCATACCTCATTACATGTCGTCACCATGAATCTATACCCGACCCCAGCAGAATTTCAAGTGAGAAGACATGCCTACAAAAATTACTTTCCTGTCTGTTTGGTATGATCAGCTCTTCTAGCGAGACATCCTCTCTCTTGCTACGAGTTTGCCCTATTGCATCCCTCAGTAGATCTCGAATATTTCAACGCTTTCGACCTGACAACTGAGCCCCGTATGAATTCATCATTCTCGTCAATTTATTCATAAGAATTTCACTCTCATGATAGATTTGTTACTTCGTGCAATATCCCCAAAGTCTAGTACACATAGCAAAAATACCACGACAAGTAACTTTTGAAAAAGATTTTTATTCTATTAGCGCATTCTCAGTCTCTTTTTAAGGTCATTTGGCAAGACCTACAGTTTTAGGATGGTCCCGAAACACCGAAACTACCAAGAAGGCACTTATGAAAATTCACAGTTGTACCGGCCGGGATTTGAACCCTGGACGTTATGCGTCGAAGGCACGACCTTATCCACCGGGCCGCAGTGGCTTCTTTTGAAGTGATTTGTGTCGTTTGTAACAAACGAAATGACATTTCAAAATTTTGAGGCAAGCAGGTATAGTTCGAGTCCTGGACTATACCAAGGAACTTTTCAATGTCCGGCAGGGCGTATCAATTGTAAACTAAATCAATCGTCTCTCAAAACATGATTATCAAATCACCAAATTCAATTAAAAATCTACAGCCGCGCATTAGTTCAGCCGAGCGTAGGTGTTCATCACAAACAGATTCCTCTTCACTCAAAAACAGTGTCTCGCCATTGCTCAGAGATCGTATTATATCTATATCCAAAATCGTTTAATCATCACCCCTACAGAACTCACCTTTGGCATAAAGCGTCACAGTGTCGATTCCTCCAAAAGTTCCTCGACCAATTATCAGCCTATCTCGCGGAGACACCGCTCATCATTCGCGCGACTCTCAAAACCGTCTCGCACACAATTGCACGCCGGCTCACGTACGAGCGCATTGACGCCAGAGACGGCTGGTCGCGTGCGCACATCCGGCATATCGGTCAGCGATAACCGGCAATATATATATACTCAAATACACATCGTTATTGCTAAAAAATTCTCGGCCGCGTCTAACGCTCTCCTTTTTTTTCTTCCCCGACGCGCGACGATGATGGGCCGATGTTAAATACACGTTATCCGCGCGTATTCTTACGCATATATCGCAGACTTATTCGAGCTCGTCTCCCATTGGCCGATTCTCGGTGGCGCGGCCGCGATTATAAATTCGTTGCGTAAGCCATTATTCTGTATCTCATCTCCCGCAGCTGCCTGTATATATCTCTCGATCGCACCGCGTGCTTTCATTTTTACGCGTGTGCGATCGTGTGTGTAAATATCGCGTGGGCGGGCCGCGGTATACCAGCATGTGTAAAAGAACGTTTTACTCTCATGAATGAAATCGGCCTCAAGATTACCGTGCATCTATATATAAATATAGTAAATGAGTATATATAGGTAAGTAAGAAACAGTTCAGGTGCACGTGGCGGGGAGGCTATTTATCGGCTTGTCCTACAATACTCGAGCCGAGGCGGACCTTTTATTTTACTTTCTTCTTTTGTTGCGCGGCTCCGCAGACGCATACATAATGATATTAAGTATAGCTGAGACGGGACTCGCTCGGGGCATCGGAAACCGGCTGGGAACTGCGCCCGAGCCCAATAACGCTCCGCGGAGCAAAACCGGATCCCCGCACGGACCGAAGCGAAGAAATCAAGTGCGGCCGCGCAACAGTGCCGTATACGTATTATGCGATGCCGCTAAATGGTATAAAAGCCGTTTCAGTTTCATTCATGATTTCTGATGGTTGATGGGTACTGCATGGTCGAATAACGAGAGGCTCTCGGAGAGATTCTGCAAGTCGTTTATAGGATGTTAGTATAGATTGTTCTCGTGTCGAGAATGCATCAGTTTTCATTAAAGACAACGGTGAATTAGTCGTACTTAGTATTTTTGACAGAGAGCTTTCGAGGATCATTGAAACTCATTTATGATAGTGTGAGAGTCATTAGAACGATGTGCCCATCAATTTTGGGTCGATGTATACGAGAGTCGAAAAATTCGGGAAAACCCAAAAAACGTATGAGATTTTTTCACAATAGATACTTGATGCAAAAATTTGCATTGACATTCTAAGTGATGACAGATCAAGTTTTTTAATTACAAAATCCTTTTATGTGCAACGGAATGCTTCATAAAATCTGTAGAAATGAAGGGCAACATTTTCACTTAAATTGAAATATTATTGAAAAACACCTTACACTTTTTCTCTCTCTGTTGTGACGTGATTGTCCCTTTACACTCTTAACTCCTTGACCCTCGGGGTTTTTGATCAAGCTTTTGGTTTTTCAAGATACAGCAGTTACTAAAGGCTCGTGTTGAAGAACAAGTTCCAATTTTGGATCTGATCTGCTATCAAAATTTGCAGATTAAAAGTTACCTATGATATGTAGCCAAACATTTTTGGACGACTCAACTCAGACTGATTTTTTATAAATTATAAAAGTACCGGGCGCGCAAGAAATGGACGTAAATACAAGGCACTACATGGACATTTCAGTTTTCTGAAAAGACGGACTTTCGATCTCAAAATTCTTATGCCAAATGAATTTCGGTGGAGCTGACGAATTTGAACTTTAGACTCGTTATACGTGAGCTACATACACGCTGATTGGAGAACGTTCCGGAGTTTTTGAAGAGCGGGATACCAATTTCATCGACACAGTCGTTGTAATCTTTCGAAGAAAAAAATCGCACAAATTAAGAGAGGGCTAATGAAAACCGACTGACACATCATCTTTGTCAATGTTGAAAATGGAAGAAAGCGAGCGCTAATGACCGTGAAAATCGCTCCGAGGCGTCTCTGCCTCCTCGAATCTCTTCCAGCTCAATCTTGATTGCAAATTTCAGCGATGAGGCAGCACGTCGCTGTCAAATTACTCCCAAATTAGGAGATCGATCATCAGAGCACCCTCGCTTCAAGGATGTCTCGCGAGCAATCGGTACATATTAGCGCCGGCGCCCTGTACAAATAATAACGTTACAGTCCGCACGGGTGCTATACACACCCATGACGCTTTCACTGGCGAATATACATCGCGGAACTCGTGGCCTCGATTTCTCCCGCGGCAGTCTCGCGGAGCGATGCATCAGGCTCTCCGTCGCGCACCTCTCCCGGATCTCCCGAATCGAGAGTCCCTCAGCGACGACGACGACGACGACTCTTCCCCGTACTCTCGCTATCGAGCGACACTTTTGCGCTCAATCTCCTCGTATCCTCTTTCGAGACAATCCAGCCCCGCGACGCGGATGTCGTATACTTGGCAGAGATCGGCCGATCGGTATACATATAGATTACCGACAGAGCCGATTGCTCGCTATGTGCGTCTATTGCGACGGGGAATGGCTCGAGCTTGGCTGAGGAATCGGTAAGGCTTGCGCGCTCGTGGAAAACGAAAGTTGTTGGCCGCGCGCGCGATAACCGTCCCCGGCTTTCCACGTTTCTGCAAAAGGATAGTGTATCGTACCGAGAACCGACTCGCGCGACTCTGATATAGACGGCTGCCGCTGCGTGCAATGCCACCTGTGCGACTCTTGAACACGTGCGCATTCCAATTCACGCTGGCAGTTGTTGAGTAATTTCAGTAAGGGCTCTGTGGGTAAGCCCACGGGCGTAAAAAACTAAAACGAAAGATGGAAAATGCGATTTATCTAAATTAGAATACTTAGTACTAAACACCACAAACGATATAGTAGTGTTTCAGATACGGATGCCGACCGAATTTCGACGAGTAAATTTATCAAAAACTGCATTTTTAACATTGCTCTTAAATAAAGGGGGAGAAAAACATTGCTCTCGTGGGCGATAATCGATTTTCCACCGGATCTTGTGCAATAACTTTCCTGAAAAGTACGTCAGTGTCTCAAAAAAATGTGACTAAAAAGTATAGAGATTAGAAGCTTCACGACTATGATTTGTAAGATCCATGTTGCCCAGAATACGAAGACGGTATGAGTGATTCCGCTGGAAGCGGGATTTTCTTCGTCCAAAGTTGGCGTAAGCCTCCGAGACATAGACTCAAGTTCGCATCCTGCCATCTGTGATAGGTAGTCTTTCTTTGCTTCCAAATCTTTCAATGCTGCTCCGACTTTTCAATGAAATTTACTTTTTTGTCACCGATTTTGCAAGAGTTACGGTTTGAAAAAAAGTGGCCGAGTTCTTTCGAAATCCTAAAAAGTTTACGAAGGGAACCCCAAAGAAATCCTACAGAGCAAGAATGACAATCCAAAATTCTTCTAGAACCTCTCGAGTGCATTGGGAAGGCTATAGTATAGAGTTCTCAAAATTTCCGAAAAGATTCACCAGTCCTTTTTTAAAGGTCCAGATCTATAAAATAGAAATTCTGACAGAGTGCCATTTTCATTTTTCGCAATCTTAAAAGAGTTCCAATTGGGGAAATCGGAGAACTGTCGGTAAGACGGTATAAGTATCGTCCAAATTTCTTCTATTCCCACGCCTAAAAAGTCGTGCGCACACGCTTGCGTAGGAGGAAATTTTTATTTTGTAAGTTTCATCAAGACGTTCAACTCCTGTCGGTTGCCGCTATCGACAGGAATATTTTCTATAATTTTTGCTCTTCAATTTCAAACCTTTCTATGTCAAAACGCAGATAAAAGTATCGTTCAATCGCAATTCACAGATTATTCATTTACTATGGTCAATCCCGATTTTAAATGTTCCCTACGGAAGCCGAGACGGAGACCATTCATTAACCAAAGCAAAGTCAATTTCAGATGTCTGTAATAGTGATCGAATTTTGAAAAAGTCCTGGAATCCGACGAGACCAATTTTAACAGCTCAGATTTTTCTTCATTCGACCAAGAGTGTCATTGTTATTTTGTATCTCTATCCATGGAACTTAAAATACTCGCGAAAATTTCAGAAATCCTCTTCTCGCTCGATGAACAATGCATCCACAATATGATGATGATTAAATAACTTGTGCGGTCAAAATGGATTTTTCTAAAATTCGTCAAAACCACGTATTATGCTTGCCAGTAGTATTCGATTTGGTATCGAATTGCATAAGGTGCTCCCAGGATACCTCATATTCAGTTTTCCCTCCAGCGCCAGAAAAAACTAGCCGACCAACCTACCCAAGCATCGAAAGCGCAAATCCACACTCGCGCTTTCCCGCAGAAAGTAAAAAACGCTCAGACATACCGATCTCGCGGCGGCGGCATAGACCAGGTGCAGTGGCCCGATGCTCGCCCGAGTCCGTCCCTGCGTCTCTCTCTCTCTCGTCGTGCAGGAGTCCGTCTACCATTCCCCTCTCCTCGTCCGTCTCTGCAGAGCGGCCTGCGGGGCCAACTCTCTCAAGTTGGACGGCCGCGCACTATACACTCGGATAAATCGGCGCCTCGGCAATGACGTGGGCTGCCCCAACGCTCTCAGACGGTCTGCCGCGAGCAGCAAAGCGGCCGAGCTCAGTCGCGGGCTGCAGCGCCGATCGCGAGCACGTCGCCTCGTGAATTCGACGCCGGCCCGCCTCTCCGCGCCTTCCCCGGCGCGTGATAAGTGTAACCGATAACGATTCCACCTCTGGATACACCTTATTGTGAGTTGTAACGTGTGTATTGGTGTGCGGTGCGTGCAGGTGCGCAAATAGTGATAACGCGGTGTTTTATCATGCCTCGTGGTTGCCGTTGGTGCTGCAGCTGATGTGCGACGGAGCTTGGACGGCATGACAATTACGGGCAAGGTGAGAACGCGATATTCTGCGCGCGGTGACGCGAATAGTGTTTGGGAGTCGACGTGATTCGTAGGATGCGAGGTGTGCGTTACGAGAATCGAGCTTTTTTCGGCGAACGGCCAGGTGCTCCGCATGCACATGCTAGCAGACTAAACCGGTCAAACTTATACTCGGAACTCCACGTTCGATTACTTGGAACCGCAGGTCGCGTGGCGGCGCGGCGTCGCGAGATTGACACGCGTATATTCGTGTTCAGCCTAGATGGGTGGGATGTCGTTATCGAAGCAGAGGTGCATTCGTCTCCGCGGCTTTGAAATTATTGTGCGTTGACGAACATCGTTGAATTTTGTAAAAAAATGTGTGCATTGATAGGCCGAGTGTCGCGAGTGAGGATGTGTCGTCTGTCGCTGTGCGTGGACTCTGCCTCGTTCCATCGCGCGAGACGAGCGACAATTTTCCGCGATATGCGGCTAAAAAGTGTGCGTCACATATTTACATTCGCACGTCATTGAAAGCTTGAAGCGCGATGCCCTCATCGCGCATGCAGCGAGTGCGCCGCCGTTGCGAGGTGAAAACCGAACCGCGTGCAGTTCTCGGTACTCGGCATCAACAGTGCTTGTACCCACGTTAGTATCACAAAAAAAAATAGTGACCCGCGGCTCTGTACAGATTCTGATGTACCCCGTGTTGAGTACCTATTATGATGGCTCGTTGGACGTTACGTCAATAGCGTGATTTTGATGCTCTGTCAATCGTAACGATTCCGGTCAAAGCGAGCTCAGAGCCGCACCGCTGGGCTGCTCGCAACAAGTGATCGCGCGCTGGATTTATTCCTATATATTCATTTCTTTCGGGAAAGCTCTTTGGGCCTTGTCTATAGTGACAGTTTTGCAACGGTTCTAGTCTAAATCACACGCATGGAGCATACGAAGTTGATATTCAATGAATGTCTATTTTTTCCTCTTCGTCTTCTCACCATCAACCAAAGAGAACTATTCTCCGGTAGTCGGAAAACTAATTGATTTAGCGTTCGCGTTGTTACTCATGGGTTCGCATAAGATTATGGAGATTCGCTGTTAATGATTGAGAAGAACCCCTTTGTGTAGTTTGAAACTGAAATTTGTTTTAAAAGTACTAATGAAAGAGCGGTTTCCGACGTGAACGGATGAAACTTCAATCAAAGCCTTTTCGTCTGGATTCAAAATTGAGAGCATGTTCGGGAGAGGACCGAATGATCGGCTCCTTATTAATCGATATTCTTGAAGAGATACTACCATTGGATTTTTGATTGATGACTGTATGGGATGAAGAGTTTGTAGTAAAAAGTAATATAGTGACAGGCTTCATTGTAACATGGGTGCTATTTTAAATGAACCAAAGCAGGAGTTGAACCCCAAAGCAAACGTAGGTTGAAATACAAGTGCATAAGCACATTCTCGACGTATCAACATTTTCCTCGAGCTCTCGATACACTTTCTCTGGGGCAAGCTCAATTTTCGAGAAAGCAACAAAGCAAAGCTCGCTTGGATGTCAATGCTCTTGTAACGAGTTGCTTTCTACTTCTAACGCTTCAAATTTTGCCCGATCGCGCAGATGTAATATCCCTAAAAACAGAAAAAAAAACTAATCTCCACGAAACGGTCCATGCGGCATGACACCACCCATTTGAATCGTCACTTTTGAAGACACCTATACATCGAGAACGAATGGGTCCTCACTGACGCGTGATGCGAGTTATTCGCGGTCCGTCTCTCATCGTCGCGGAGGTATTACCGAGGCTATTACTCAACACACAGTCTGCCGGTATATATTGGCCAACGCGGTGCATTGCGCATATATACAAGCGGTGTTCGC
>JAPYYZ010017306.1:0-14469 GCA_030522705.1 Eretmocerus eremicus | reverse complement strand
GAAAAATCTGAAAACATTCGTACTGATACATGGTCTTGAGAGCATTCATGTCGAGTTTCATCTAAATTGGTGGTTTCACTCAAGAGATCTTCGATTCTTTAAAAAACTCTTCGGCGTCTGTCTCTCTTACATTCAGCTATCTGTCTCTCTCTTACCGTGTGAAGTACCGCTGATTGATTGATACATATCACTCGGAATGAGAATTACTATAAAGTGGATGAGTATGAATAAGGCGGATGAGTGTCACTGGTGATTTAACTAGTTTCGCGGATGATAGAGCATGACTGATGACACAGTGAGTATCATTATTGATTACGAGAAATTCTCTGTTGTGTGGATGAATATCATGAATGAATCGATGATTACGAATGATGCATGATAAAGTACACATCCATTCAAAAATCACTCATCAACCTTACAATGAATCTAACTGTCTGGGGAGCAGTAAGCGCATTGCCGCTCAAACTGTAACTTGTATCCCTATCTCAACATAGACATTAAACGTGCACAGGCACGTACGTATCTCATCCTCTCATTTTGTTCTGTAACTAACCTTATCTCTTTCACCCTGAGATAAATCGAGCTTCGTGTCTCTCGTCGAATTTGATAGATAAATCACTTGGCGAAGCGACGGGCTCATACTCGCAGCGTCACGGCAGATCTTCATAGCTTCGAAAGTCACCTGCGCTACGAGCTGGAAGCGGGGCGAGGAGAAGACGTGGAGTGAGCTGACTGCCGACGTATTGTGGCATCTCGCTCATCCACTTGTAACTTTGTTGGCGCGCTGCGCCTCGGCGCGCAACACTTGCCGCGAAACTTGACTAATATGCAACATAACGGAAGTTGCTCGATATAATCAGCAATTTTATAAGCGCCTCGCAGACGCTCTCGCGGCGGTATATACGCAGCCAACACGCGCGCCGGCAGCGCTTGCAGCACACGCTCTAAGGCGCGTAATGTTCCGTTATGAGTTGGGCCGGGAATTAGGTGGTTATGAGCGAAGCGCCCCACACCGGAAGCCGCGAGCTCTTCCGATTACATTGAACCGAGCAGCATCCAAGATGCGCAATGCCTCGGATCTGGGTTTACTCGCGGATGTTTGGGAGTGCACTCCGCAATGAAAGCTTTTGAAACTTGGGAAACTTGAGGCTATACGTTCCTGATTGTTTGCATGTAAACTTGTTCGGTGTGGGGGAACGATGACTCATTCACAATCAGCTGTTTTTTTCAAGTCGATCAACGAGATTGATCGTCTTTTTCAGCGGTCTGTGGTAAGGATGCTCCGCTTGGCTGTTTTTTGTCCAGATCGACCTACAAGCTCGATAATTTTCTTCGGCGGTCTGCCCAATGGGTTTATAACCTCAAATTATTTTCTCAACTGCAGCAAAGAAACGTTTGTTCGCGGGGTTAAGAGTTGCTCGCCAAGTATCGCCAACTTCGGTAATAAGATAGCTCCGTAATAGAAATTACGAGTTCTGAAGTTCAGTTATATTGTTCCGAGTTTTAGAGTTACACTCGGCAAAGGAGACGCTGAGTCGGGATTCGTATCGGTAAATCGCAACTGAATGTACAGTCAAGTATGAGAAGGCTAAATTGCTGTATCGATTTGTCGTAGTGGAAGCTGAGAACGATGGAACTTTACAGTAATGACTCAATTTAACGAGTTCTGGGGTTGCTCCCTCAGTTTCTCTGGTAGCAATCGTATTCGCATTGAGAATCTCAATATTTAGATGTTTGTAATGGGAAAACATTCGAGCACTCCAAACGATTAGTACGAGATTAGTCTCATGATGTATAATAGTAAATCATTGGATGCCAACCATGCAGACGGACGATGTGCCAAGACTCAGAAGGTCACGACATTAAGCCAAAGTTCTTCTAAGAATTCCTAAATTCTTAAGATCATTTCGCAGTTTTACCCATTGTGTTTCCCGTCTGACCAAGTGATAGGGATTTTCATCTGGCTGCAATTTCACCTCATTTTGAATTGTGAATTCGAGAGCTCTCGAATTCACAACCTAGGTTCATTTGACATCAAAACACTAGCACTGTAAAATGCGTTGAATAACTCATCCACAATTTGATTGGTTGTGGTATCGAAATACTTTTTTAATCTAACAAATTATGTATGAACATGAGGCGAGTCAATGCTGGAATATTGCAAACTTGGAATTTTGAAAAATTCTAGTTTTCTATATCTTATTTCCTCTTATAATACTTCATATTCAGCGGTAATCCTTGGGAGAGCATATATCACTTGTGTTCATGCAAAGTTATTGAAACTTATTCACACCAATTCATATCAAGCATTTTCTTATTAAAGGTTTTGTTTTTTTTCCTAACTCCCCTATGATTTACACAGACCACCCCCCCCCCCCACTCAGTTTTGATGTCCACCAAACCCAGCTAATTAGCTCCAGTAGTATGAGCCGAGTTTAGTCAGACAATGCATTGTAGGATTGCAACCGTCTCTTCGTCTGTAAGATATTGGCGAAATTGATCCAACAAGAGAATGCAGACGAGAGTTATCGCAGTTAGTTCGAGAGTGACGTGTCATTCAATGAAATCTGATGCCGAGGAATTCCCCCTGAGTCCTGGCAGAGTGAGTGAGACACAGTGTAAGAAATTGGTTGAATTTCAACCAGGTGGTTGAATTTCAACCAGCTGCTTGAATTTAAACAAGATGGTTGAATTTTCCGATGCTAGTTCGGATTACTCCTCAGGATGTGGGTAGTCCTCGGACTGATGTCTTAGCTTTCATCGTGGTCGAGTATTTGGGAGATGTTTGTTCATAATAGCTTAACCTCACCAGGGCAGATGGTTGAACGTTCATGGTTCCAAATACGGATCCCCTTTGTTAATGGAATTAACAAATATAATTCATGGAGAAGAGCCTCCGGACTTGGAACGGTCGAAAAATCGAAGGAAGAGGAAGAACTTTTAAGTAGCAAAATATTCATCTTCGGTTTCATATTTCCGCGCGCGTATCCTATGAAGACTCAGCCATAGGCTCTCAATAGACAGCTTGCAAGCTTATAGATTTCTTCTGACGCGCGCAAGCTCTTTCTCTTTGTGCGCGAGGATTATTTTCCTCTCAAACTAGAATATGAGCCCGCCTTCAGGGCTCATTCTTCTACCCACTGGTGTATTCAATCACTGGTTGACTGCATAATTCAACCAAATGGTTGAATTTTGTGTCCGACCAGAAGTTGAATTAAAAACCTCAACTAGGAAATTGAATATCTCTCGAGTGAAACCACCAACCTAGATGAAACTTGCCATAAATGCTCTCAAGACCATGATTTTCAGGAATAATTCATCTTTCAAATTTTTGCTCCGTTTATTTATTGATGCGATTATTGTAAAATGAGATAGCTCCAAAACCAGATTGACGATCTTTACGCAATTTCACAGAGATTCTCTTCTCATGATGAGCTATCAGTACGAATGTTTTCAGATTTTTCTATTTTTCTATTCTTGTGATATTCAAGGCAGAGGCTGAAATCCTTATCTTTTCCATGTAAATTGTCAAAACTTGGAGGGTTAATGTCTCGGAATCTAGGTTGAAGACCCTCATGAAATTTTGATATGTTCTTCAAACCCATGAAATCTTCCAGTATGCAAAATTTCAACGATTTCTATTGTTAGGAAAAATATCGCCTAAGCCACCTTAAGGAAAAGAAACTCGACAGGAGTTATGATTGAATGACTGAGCATCGGACGAATCCGGGGGACTTACGTGATAAGTTTCTCGGATATTTCTAATGATTTCATTACTCTTGCAGTCATATTTCGATTCAAATACCTCCTGTGAAACTGTTTCCGAGCACACCCCTATGCGGAGTAAATTATCTAACGAGATTTCGGGTGCCTGACTCCCACTCGTACTCAACCCCCAGAGGGACTCATTTCATTTGCCACACTTCGTCTCACCTCGCACTAGAAGTTTTCCGTGGCCACCACTGTCAATGCTCGGGAGGCTCGATGGTCCGGCTGACCGACTCCATCGTCCCGCAAAGGCAGTCGAGCAGACGAATGAATTCCATTGGGGCGCGATGGTGGCTTGTAGGTTATGAGTGCATAGATCGCAATGCTGCGGAACGTGCAGAGGTAGCGTCGACAGTCTTGCGCCGTTATTATCCGGATGGGGAGTTTGAGTTGGTGTGACTTTTTTACCCGTACACACTATACTTAGCACTAAACCTCGTGAATCTGAGCAAAACTTCTAATTATTCCTTGTACCTTGACAAAAATCAGTTAGCTAATGATTACTTGCGGGAAGTCAACAACCTCAATCCATCAGCGTCGTCGATGATGACTTGATAATGAGGTATCTGTTGGTGGATATTTATATGTTCGTTATTCAATATTGTTCTACCATGAGTGTTAGTGATCTTCATCGCAAGGTTTTAGTGAACCAATCAATCCCCAATTCTGACTGTCTACGTGGGGTTTGCCAATTTTTTCGTAGGTCGCGCGGTATCTGCTTCGAAAAAAATTTGACATGACCTATGCATCGGACAACCAGAGGGAGCAGAGAGTATTTATTGGAATTCATGAAGAAGTCAAGGCACACTCAACTCTGTGGAATATGCATTGAATGATTGGCATTCAGATGACCCCCACCCCCCTATGCTTTCTTCCTCCGATCGGAGATTATCCCATATGAACATGAAATCTTCATTCCTATATTGTAAATTTGAAGTACTGTTGCCAACAAAGGACAACAATAAATGATTCTTAGTGACCTCTAAAAAAGTCATCACAGTTTCCAGACTAATTCTCACCACTTGAATTACTGCGAACCATTTATGAATCAAATGATTTATCATCCAAGGTTTACTGGCATATCAGTCGGATTCGCTAAAGAACCAGTGAATCGATTTCGACTGACAAGTAGAGGACCAACCTTGTAGATCACGGATTTGGCCAAAACTCTGGGAATCATCTTGTTTCGGTGAGAAATGAAGATTTCCCATAGGGTTTATGCTAATAAGCTTTCTGTTCCGAAATACAGCTATGGACATTAGCGTTGCCAGTATATCTATATATATGACTTCTTAACACGAGCCTATATGGCCAATACTATATAAAGTCTATAGCTGTATCTCGGAACAGAGGGCCTATTAGCATAAACCCTCTGGGATATGTTCATTTCTCACCGAAACAAGATGATTCCCAAAGTTTTGGCCAAATCCGTGATCCACAAGGATGGTCCTCTACTTGTGAGTGAATATGTTTGCATTTTCTACTAAATCAATGATGATCACAATATTCATTAATTTAGGGAGAGCTGCGGATCTATCGATTTTCTTCAAACAATCATCATCACTTGTTGGCCAGAATAATTTGCTAAATCTTTAGTTGCTCCCATTCCTACATTGTTGAGTGATATTAACCATTCGATTTCGAATCATTAGTCGCTTGGGAAAGACACCACTGCTGTATCCACAGCGTGACATGTGCCCAGCAATCCGAACAATTACAGCCGACTCAATTATAGATCTACTGTCTTGCTCGCAGCGATAAATTATGGAATACGAGCGAGGCACAAGCTCCCGATTTAGATACTTCAAGACATAGGAGGAGTGTATACGCAATGGTCGGACGCATGAATTACCAAAGTGGTCTAGAATTTTCTACTAGTTTGGTAATGGGCACTCGTACATCCATACGTTGCACCCTAAATTCTTAGGATGGCTAAGGTGGAGTGAGGACTAGGTTATGTACGGACGACGTCACGAAAATTTAAGAGCTCGAGAGTACTCGTTCAGTCCAAGTATTCGGATGATGTGATTGACAAATAGTGCTTTGAAACTCGCTTGTGCCCCTTCTTGGTCATTGTTTCGTGGCGTGAGCAAAGACGCTGGGTTGCGGTACACGTTTCATCAATGGCTCGTGGATGTTGAGAAATTGGCAGCCTATCTGCCTGCTCAGACGCACGAAAATCATCACAGCACCATCGCCGAGTAGGACACCGAATCTTTTAAGAAGAATCCAGTTTCGTGTTAATCCCAGAGCGTGACTTGATCTCTTCAATTCGGATGGAAGTTATCGTTATATACTCCGCTATGAGGGACTCAGTATTTGTGAAGGATTGCACTCATTTTTCTAGTGGTTACCCTTTGAAATTATATGCCCAAGAGTGACTTCAGAGTCTAAAATCAGCGAAAGAAGCATCGATGCTCGGGTCGACCCCACCAACTCACGCGGGCTGAAGAGTGATGTCTTGGCCACGAAATAGCGTGCAAAAAATTGGGTAACGAGCACCACGTGCTACAAAGAGACACAAAGATCGAGTGAGAGCCAAAAAGTGGAGAAATGCGGAGGAGTATAATCGAATGGGGGGTTCATCGGCGGATGAAAAAAACACGCGTTTCGCGTCACCTCCAATTTAGTTATTCCCTCGGGTTTCGCGCGAGCAGCGAGTAACCCAGTTTTCAGCGTCGAAGTTGGCCGCATTAATCAGCGCGAATGAGCTCGCGGCGAAAGAGGTGGGCGTACGATTGCACTTGTACACCTCGCCATCGCCACAGTACCGAGCTGTACACGTGAAATAATGAGAGCTACCGCTCGAGATTTTGCTCGCAGGCCCATCCGAACGAAACGGGAATTGATAAAGGAGGCGCGAGAGACAATGGGAGCGCAGGGGCGCGAGTTACCCCCCGAGAGTCGAGAGGCGGTAGCAGGCTCTTCTTACAATCTAGTTGGCAAGTAGCGCCTGGGCCAATGTGCTCCTTTCCTCCCTACATATTTCTGTTTCTCTATATCACGATTTTTCAGATAGCAGACGAGCACTTGGAGGCCATTCACAACCTATGTAGATGGCCGAGGGGGAAGGGGGTCTGAAAACCCCGAAAAAATTACGGCGAAGAGGGCGGGCGCCACGGCCTTGTCTACACAGTTTTTCGTTTTTGAAGCAGACTCTGCTCTCGAATTGAGGAAGGCGAGGTACAAAATTCCGAAAAGTCCGTTTTCGACTCGGGCTCCGGGAATTATTCAATACCTTTCTCAAATAATTGGGGAGAATATCTACTCTCAGTTTTTGGAGATGTTTCCTGCCATTTTCTCTTTCAATATGCAAGTACCATTTCTAGATTTTGTATAGTAAAAACGAGACATTAATTAACTCTAAACAGTGCTACCTCAGAATTCATAAACAGTGGGAAAATGTGAAGAGAGCATTCCTAAGAATAAATCATGAAATGTATAAATGATCAGCCTTTGCGAGTCAACTTATATCGGCTAATTTGCCGATTTTTTTTCAGCTAATTTGCTGGATTTGACACCTATCGAAATGGATCACTCCACTTCGATATGTGTACCCTCCTAGCCTCGTATGGTTGCGAGGATGCATCAAAAAGAGTTTGATGGAAGATCTTCATACGAAGGAGAGATGAGAAACATGTGGAAAAATTTTTGATTTTACGCTAGATGTTAGTACGTTTCGCCATTCCTTGACAGATCTGGCTCTGAGTTCTCAGTCGCCTTGAGGAGATTCATATACAAGCCGAATCAAATTCTTCGACAATCGACCACTTCGGTCAGTGCGTCGGGGACTAACCTCGACAGATCTCTCAGCCCGCCTGAGGAGCTAGATCTACCAAGGAATGGTGAAACGCACTAACATCAAGCATAGAATCACAATTTTTCCACATGTTTCTCATCTCACCTTTGTATCAAGATTTTCCATCAAAAATCCTTTCGGTGCATCCTCGCAACCATGCGAGGCTCGGAGGGTACACATGTCGAAGTGGAGTGATCCATTTTGATAGGTGTCAAATCCAGCAAATTAGCTAAGAAGAAATCGGCAAATTAACCGATATAAGTTGACTTGCGCAGGGCGATCATACATATTTCATGATTTGAACTTCCCGCAAGTGATAAATAGATACCCGATCATATCGATCGAGTGTCAGAATTAATTTGATATCCCTAAAAATAGATAGAATGCTAGCTTTTCATTGACTTTCGCTAAATTTCTGCAATTTTCAAACAGTATCAGCAGTTTGTAAAGCCCTGAGGCATTTTGTATTACTTTGCCTTTATTGGAGGTGTACTTTTTCTCAGATGCAGATGGAGCAAAGAACGGAAAGGATGACATAGGCAGTATTTTTTAATCATTCTTTACTACACACACCGAAACCAATGCGAGCCTTGAAAATATCGAGAGTCATGAATTTTAAAGATTTCGGCGCTCAATTCGCATAACATCACGATTTTTGCAATTTCCAGAGCTCGCTTTCCCAAAACTCCACAAGCTGCTTATACCGTCCAGTGAAATTAGTAAAATTGCAACAATGAAAGTTTGCATTTCTTCTGCTCTTCCAAATGCTTTTCTCAAATTTCTGAAAATTTTCTGAGATCGGGGGGGGGGGGGGGGGGGGGGGGAGCAACGAAAAGGCTGCGGGGGGTGGGAATAGCGAAAATGCATCTACGTAGTTTGTGAATGGTCCCATAGGTTCCTGTTGTTTGTGTGTGCGGACGCATCTCACGTAACCATACTCTGTTTACGCATCGGTAAAGGAAGTGTGATGTCGATTCGACGTAAAACTTCCGGACCGAAGTCAAAGTTTGCGTGCGCTTCAATTTCGGTGGGCTGGTGAATTAGCTCGCTCGCCTCGCTCATTATACGTTCTCTTTGATTCTGGGTCTCTGGGTCACCGTGCGAAGCGAAAGATAGAGAGCGCGAGCAAAAACAAATATTTCGAGGAGCAATACGTCGTCGTAGTCGAAGGGCGAACTTCTTAGAGATACAACGCAAAGTTTGTACTGTGCGATCTTTGAGTTCCGAGGAAGGAATCGGACGATAGTAGGGGCTGAGAGGTAGATATAATGCCGGTGAAACAGCTTCAATAAAGTTGCGAAGAGATTCTCTTGAGAGGCTTCGAATGGGAGCTGGTTCAGCGAGAGTTTGAAACTTTATGATTGCTGATTCTGGAGAGGATCGAGCCGAGATTCATTCAATAACGATGGAATTTCTTCCATACCTTGGAGCTCACGCGGAGATATTGGTAATATAGACCGATCAAAGCTGTGATAAATCGAAAGTAACGTTCGATGGGGGATGAGAACGGAGCGAGTGTCGTCTTTGCTCTGTCGGTGTGATTGCAAGTTCAGCTCTCGAATTGAAGATTTTCATGAGTACTTGGGCGTATACTGTTTGGATTAGAATTGCTTGCCTGTAAAATATGTCTCTCTCTCTCGGGATCATTTTCCAATTTATTTCACTCTTCGAGCTAAATTTTTCGAGAAGACAATTACATCAATTTTGCGATTGTTCAATATTGATAGAAATGCGTCCAACATTCTCAGTATACGGAAAGTGTTGATGTGTTATTCGTGTAATGGGTGCATGCAAAATCTTTTTATTTTTTGCGTATGAGTTGATATCCCGTCCTATTTTTAGGCGCTAAATACTCATCTATAGGCAATGTATCTACAATCTTCACAGATCTCAGAGCCTGGTGGAATGAATTTCCGGATGGGAGTATGTGGCCCTAGGGGAGATATTACAATTATTCATTTCATCGCGCGATTGATACAACTCGTTGAGTCTCATGCTCGATAGTCGTACTAATGAGGAAGAGAACGAATAATATCGTCTCAGAAAATAGGCAGGAATCAAATGCTCAATGAGGCGGGCATACGTATGGTATGAACAAGTTTGATCGATGCAATTCCTCATCCATCTGAATTGATTGAACGGTCGTGGATTAATCTTGAATCAAATTATAGTGTGTCAAAATCGTTGACCTGGCCTACATAGTCCAATTAACTAGCAAACAATACTTGGAACTTTCTCTGCACAGTGCACCAATTGATTTATCCCACTCTCCAGTGAAGTTTGAACTTCGACAAAGGAATCAACAGCTGCACTTCAAATTTCGAACACGTTCCGACTACTCTTCTTCCACGAATCGAGTGAAACGCGAGAGACTCGGACCGACGTAATCGGATCTGAATCACACCAGACACCGTATGGAATACAACGAACCTGGCACCCGATGCATCCCTAATGAAATTCGATAACTCAGTTTGGACGAGGTTCCCCTAGCTCATTGCGAATGCATCGTGTCAGTGAATATCAAAGCCGCTTCCAGGAAGATTAATCATTCCTCCACCACCTCGCAAAAAAAAACTTCAACGAACCCTCTTTGCCTACTTCTTTCATCTCCAAATGAAATCAATCGCTAATACCCATACCGAAAGAAAAAGAGAGGGAGCTCGAATCAACTCGTATCAATGCGACGTGGCTGAAAAGCTCGCGTGGCTTCGCGAAGCCAACGCCGAGCTCGTCTGAATATAATAACCAGGTATCAGAGAGCAAGAAGCCCTCGCGACACTCGCAGTCTACCATTGGAGGCATCGACTGTGACCGGTCGTTTTTATCCGCACATTTAATCCATCTCGAGGAAAATTACGCGTCGCCGCGAATAAAGAGAAATATTCCGCGATGCGAGCCTCAAAAGGAAGCGAATCGCGGAATCACGGGGTAAAGAGATACAACTGCGTGTGCGTGGATAGATCCCGGAGTACGGTTGAGCGAGGTGCGCGAGATGTACACGCAGCAACGAGATTCCGCTCTCTTGCGCGGCTTATGGCACCTCCCTTGTCGAGTAGCGCGCAAAATTTATGCGACCATGCGACGAGGCGGGAGCTCTCCGAAGCCGTACGAGGCACCGAGAGCGCGGGGGTGATCAATCAAGCGCCGGTACAGCTCGCGATGAGACACGCGCGCGACGTGGAGGGCCCGCTCGTCGTGATAAGGCTGAGTGCGTTGGGTGCGGCATGGGCTACCGAGCTCGAGTGATTCTACGGGCTTTTTCTCGATATTATTAAGGAGAATTCATGGCGTGCTTGGATCCTACGAAGCTCTTTGATTTTGAAGTACGCGAGTACATGCTGAGCAGCGGAGGTTCTTCAGAGCTGCGGGAAGGTTGAGTCGGGAATTTTGCGCTGGGCGCTCGCGTCTTTGTAGTCGAGCTCGCGAGTCGCGTGGATTCTTCGAAGGAGAATTGATTATTCAAAGTGTATTGCGATCAAAGACTTGCATGCAGCATTCTGCAATTTTTCCGAGAATTTTGGAGCAATTTATCGTTTGTAGACATTTTGCTGGTATTCGATCGAGCACTTTGACGATTCCGTACTTTGAAGCATTTCAGAGCGGAGTCGCCTTTTACGTCTCAGAGGACATGAGCAATGTAATGAGTCGAATGGTTATACTAGTTGCATGAAAGAGGTTTGATTACTGTGATTGAACGGAAACTCGAGACACTGCGATGGATTTTTCAACTAATTTTAACTGCAGCAAAGCGCCCTTGGAATTAGGGGTGCAGATTTGAAATGTGGCCAATGAATGCATGCGCTATAGCTCTGCATTGATAAGGATCATGCTCTCTCAATGATGCTTTCCAAAAAAATCCAAGAGACCAAATAGTGGTGCCTTGATGGCTTTTGAGAAAATGAAGATTCGTCAACTTGGAATATCTGGGGTGGGATCTAGATTCGAACTGACCATTGGATGAGCTCTTTGTTAAAATATCGCAGTCGGCTTGAGTCTAATCATGGATTGTGTTTGATTACCTTCTTTTTTTCTAAAGGCTTCACGTCAAATAGCTCAAAATATGATTGAGGAATGAGTAAATAATGAGAATACTAGAAGCTCACATAGGCTCGGTAGAATTTAGAGCTGGATCAATAACAGGCCCCTCCCCAGAAGGTTAGACTCGAGTGTTACATTTTGAATCTTATCAATCCTGAATATGTCAAATATCAGCATCGGTTCAATCTGCATCGGAAATGAATGTCTATGGTATCAGGCTCTCTGTTAGCTCATACCATTTGATCATCTCTAATCTACTATATCTCATCAGAATCTGTTTTGTCATGGGATAAATATATTCCCGCGTCCTCTAGATTATCTCACTCGATCACGCATTTTCCAATTCCCAACCAGGCACATAGCACCAAAACACCGCCCGATCATTCATCTTGTTCAATGCAACATCGCAAGTTGCGATCCTTCAATAGACAAACGGAGCACCAGCGAACCTACTCCCGCTACTTGCGAGAAAATTGGCAAAACAAACTCTGCCGATGAGAAACGTCAACACGAAGCACGGCAACGCTGGAAAATTCGTAAAACCACGCGGTAGCGCTCGCCTCTCCACTGCATCAGATGCAAATGAGCCGCGACTGTACACGAACCACAGAAGCAACAGTATCCCCCAGCAGCAGTCAGTCTACAGCAATAACAAATAGTCAATTCACTCGAATCATCGAAGGGAAGCCGCGAAGCGCTACTCCCTCTCTCCGGGCGTTCAATAAGAAACTCGACATTTCCCCGGGGGAGGTGAGCCTCGAACGGCTGCTCGATCCTCTCGTTTTAGATTTTTTGCACGGCGCACCGGTGGAGGGGTGTAGGCTGTGCCCGAGGAGGATCAACTTTCTGCGGCTCGCCGAAAAAGCCCGCACGTACGAACGGGGTTATATCTCGACTGCCTCCACGGCGGTGCTGCGGCGTGCAATTTTCATGGCTCGCGGGAGAGATAAAGGGGGTTGCAGCGCGGCCTCGACGCCGGATGCGGTATCGCGCTGATGTTCTTGCGATGGGTCGTGCGGATGTGTGGTGGTGAAGGTAGGCCGTTGTGGGTGTGTTGTTGGTTCGCTCGGACTGGCCGGGAGAGGCTCTGAGCGGCGCGAGCCTCTCAGGGACGCGAGCGAGTATTTCGGGAGTGTATTTTTCTTGCGCCGAAGAGAGAGAGAAAGAGAGAGACTGTTCACACTCCTTCTGCGACGTGGGATTACGGATCGAGGATTTCGTGGAACACGTTTCCCTCCTCGAGTGTCTTGAAGAAAAATGAACGAGGAAGGCTAGTTTTTTTCATTGTGATGCGAGCCTGTGCTGTGGAAGTGTTTCTAAAACGTGGTTGCGATGAGTTTATTGAGAAGTTATTGGATACTAGAATTTCACATTTGGTTTTGAGGCAAGATTAGAATGAGGAATCAGCCTGATTTGTTTGGGTCACTCGCCAGAACTGCGATCATCCTAAAAATTTCAATTCCTCAACCTAATCCGTTGCGCACTTATTCAGAGCTACCATTTAATGAGGTCGTTACTTCTTAATTCGTTAATATCATCCCTTGACAACCTCATGACTCTCTCAAAATCCGGCATTTTAATCTTTACTCCTGCAAGATTTCCTTACTCTGTACTCTTGAAATCGTCATTAGGAAATTATGAAACATTCATTCTCAAATCATTTTTTCTACGTTTCATCGATTAATTACCGAAGAACTTTCACTGCACCCTGTATGTGATGCTACTATGTCATTTGTTGACATTCCGGGCGAGGAATAGGCTTCGCGCACGGATCGGCAACTCTTACTCACAGATTGTCAAAAGATATAGTTTGAGAGACGCGCGTAAAACATATTTTTTACGTTCTTATATCGACATGGACTATCTTCCTTATTTCATTCTTTACGCATAAATTCAGATACATGATCGTGCATGATCGTGTATCGCGCCAGTACGTCGTCCTACATGATGGAAAGAAGCATACTCTGCGTAAACACTATGGCACGAGCAAATCCATAACAGAGAACTCGCGTAGACACGAAATCTTGCCCCTCTTCAGCGCACATCACGCGCCGAGTTTGTGTGACTCGTGCTCGGACCGGTGCTGTTTGTGTTAGTGAGTAGCATGTAATGCATGGCGTGCGGACCTCGTACGAGTGGCTCGATTGACAAGTACGACTTTCTTTACCACTCACCCATTCTCCAATTCTACTCAAGGAGCTCTGGAAACTTTTTACAACTTTATTATGAGCTCTACTCATGATGTGGTTGAAAAGTCTAGAATGGTTGTCAAAAGTTGAGGAATAAATCAAAACTTTTCAATTTTTTTCCTTCGCTGCTCTGACTTCTGATCTGCGAGGAAGTTTTTCACTTCTGCTTTGATCCCAAATCCCGCAAGAGGATTACGGTTTGGCAATCGATCGCAAAGATTTCCCATTGCTGATGAGTAACAGCTTCATCCACCAAATCTCCGAATCCCTCAAAATTCCTTTTCCAGTGATAATCCGTTTTATAACTCTAGTTTCTTTTTAAAATGTCGAGACAGCCTAATGGGCCTCCAATCCTTTGAAAGGCCGTTCATCCGTTTTCCAATACACCCATGAGCATTTATAAGCCATAAATCGAAAAATAGCTTCATCCGCTCAGAGCCGAAAACCCTCTCAAAATCCGTGTCCTCAGCTCTCACAAGTGGACGCTACAGCGCCAAAATTTGCGCGTCGCGACACTCGGTTATCAGAGCCACTCGGTGCGGATTAATCCATGCGCGAGAACTCGTGGCGTGCGTATATGCCTCGCCCTGCGCAAGAGTCGCGGCCTGGTCGAATAATCGCCGGTAAAAAGCTGCATCTGCAGCAGAGGCTCTCTCCTAGCAGCTGCAATTCCTG